>RJWH01004076.1:0-122395 GCA_004363575.1 Solenodon paradoxus | reverse complement strand
GGGGGAGGAGGGTGAGTAGGGATGATGGGAGGGATGATGGTTGAGTGGCTGGGGCACCCCGCCTACCCCAAAGTGTTGTGCAGCTGGGACTCGACCCCACTCTGCCTGAGCATCTGCCCAGGTGAGAAGGGGGTGGACAGAGGGTGGCCCCCGTCCTCACTGTTATTGCTCATACAGTCACAGACACTCACGGTGTTAATCACTTTACCTAGGACTTTACAACTTTTAAGTGAAAACCTCAGCACCCATGGACACGTGTTAGGATGCAGATTCTCAGGCTCCGCCCCGGCCCAGGGAGTCTGCCCCGCCCCTCCCGCCCGCGAGTGTGGGCGACACCCTCTGGTCTTCGTCCTCCCCTTTCGGACTAACTTGCTTAGTGTTATCTGCTGTTGAAAAAGTCTCCAGGTGACAGATGACTCCAGGTAGAGACGGAGCAGAACAGGCAGGACTTGAGATCCATCAGAGGTGGCACAGGAAGGCCTATGGGACTTTTCCGTGTTGCCCACAATGGGGGCCCTAATCGGTGCCTTCAGAGAGATGGTCTGCAGTGGGCACACAGTCCCGGGGGAGCCTCCTCCTCTGAGCAGCGTGAAGCTGGACGATCACGCGTCAGGTGCTGTCGGCAGCGGGAAGGTTCTGATGTTGGAGATGCTCGGGCAGGTTTTCTTGCAGTTCTGACTGGAGGAGCCTGGAGCTCACAGCAGCTGGTTCACGTGCCGCCCTGGACTGCGGGAAGCCTGGCTCGCCCGGGGCGCGGAGGGGCAGGCAGAAGTGGGGGAGACACTGCAGGGGCTGGAAGTCACTCTGGGTGCCCTGGGAAGCGGGGGACCCCAGATCCTAGAGAAAGCCGAGCAGGTCTTGTAGCCCCAGCAATAACTGGTGAAGGCTCATTAGCACAGCCCCAAGGTTTTCAGTGTATGAACGAGGGTAAATAATGAAATTAGCTATTTCTTTTGTCTAACTAATGAGACTGAAAATTGATTAAAGCAATAATTTCTGTTGGCTGTGTCTGAATGAGTAATCAGGCAAAGCTCTCCAATAGGGAAAAGTTCCCTATTTTTAATATTTTCATTATTCTCCACATGTTTCAAAATGAATTATTTTCTCTCCTCTGATTTATCGAATAACCCCCCAAGATATATTCTGGCTTCTGGCAGCAGTCCTGAAAGCAAAACAAACCCCACACCCGCATGGGCCTCCCACCCTTGGATAAATATTGGGGAAGAGGGGCGGACATAGCTGGGGATTCCACGTGACTCTGGGTGGTCTGTGTGCGCCCACGGGGCTGGGCTTCCGTGAGACTCAGGGTGCCTGTGTGCGCCCACGGGGCTGGGGTTTCTGTGTGACCTGGGGTGGCCTGTGCAGACTCCTTGGGTTCACCAGGATTTCTAGGAGCTGCTCAATCCCTGTGAGCATTCAAGTGCTGAATCTGGACAGACTCCAGCTTTTCTCAGATGTCAGCTCATCTTTTTTCTTTTGAAATTCAGGTGGTGGGAAAATCTGCATAATGTAGATCTTGTTCTTCTGATTTGGAAGCCAATTTGGTTGGAAGCCAGGACAATAAATCTGAACTTCCTGGGGTCAAGTTCTCATCTGACAGTGGAGCTTAGCTCAGATGCTGTTGCTTCTGCCTCCGTTGACTCAGCCCCCCTCCTCCACCTGGCCGGCTGGTGACTGACGCCCGGACAGACTGCCCACTTCCTCGCTGCCGCCCCCCTGTCCATCACAGCCACAGGCCTGCCACTGGGGGTGGTCTCCTTATCTTGCTCGCGGTCACGGGGGCCGACTTCTGTATGTCACAGTGCTGGAGTCCTGACCCTCCAGGTCAGAGACCAAGGACACAGAGGGGAGAGCCTCCAGTTTCCAGAGGCTCTGCTTTTATTTATTAAAGCGAGGAAGGAAGGCTGGAAGGCAGGCAGGCAGGAAGAAGCATTTATTTAAAACTGTTTTTGTTTTAAGTCTCTCTCCTCCCCCATCCCTGGGTTGAGCTCTCCCCGTCTCGAACCCCGGCCCTTGGGCTTTACGTGTCTGCTCTTCACCCGTCTCAGCCACCAGAGCTGCACGGACACACCTGAGAATCTTTTTTTAAAACAGAAAATACTTGAAAGATAAACAGGATCTGGTTTTCTTTAAATCCAAGTGACAGCAAAGGCCCTGTCCCCAGAGAGAGCCTCGAACCGCAACCCACAGCGATGGTGGGTGTAGATGCGCGCAGGGGCCCGAGTGTGGCGGGGCGGCCCTGCAGGGCTCCTGTGACCCCCGCAGCCTGCCCTCCGCTGCACCCTGGGAAGCAAGGCCCAGCTGGCTCCTGCTCAGCCTGTTTCCTTTCCATTCCAGGTGGTGGCTATCGATGTGGACATGGCCTTTTTTGAGCCTAAAATGCGGGAGATTCTGGAGCAGAATTGCATGGGAGACGAAGACTGCAATTTCTTTGACTGCTTTTCTAAATGTGATTTGCGCATCCACAGGTGTGGGGCCCAGCGAGTCAACAGCAACCTGCAGGTGAGCGGTGGGGCAGCCTGGGCCTCTGCCTGGGCACGTGGCCCCCCTTTCTGTGCCACCTGGGCGCCCTGTGCTCGTGAGGGCCAGGACGCACACACAGTGGGTAAGGAGAGTGGAGAAGGCTTCTCTAAGCATAGAGCAAAGCTCACATGCCATCCTAGGAACAATGAATAAATTTGACTTTCTTTAAAAACCACACGGCAAAAACAAGTTACAAAACAATGGAGCAAATGTAAAAGGTAAATGAAAAAGTGGCAGATGTTTGTATGGCTCTTACAGTCCGGAGTGTAGAGGACAGAGGGACCCTCTTCCCCAGCTGCTCCGGCTCACAGACGGACGCCAGCACTGCCCTGGGCTGCCAGTTCAGCTCCATCCTGGTTACCCTGCTTCCCGGGGGCAGCACTTAGTGATTGCTTGGGTGCGGGTCACAGGGACAGTCCCTGGGCTCCATACGGGACAACTCTGCGGCCTTCCCAGCATCAGAAGGGAAACTGTTGTTAGTCCCATGAGGCATGCTTTCTGAGACCATCCTCCCGTCAATGCCTGAATACAAGCCCCTGTCTTAGTATCTGGTCCCCGAGAAACCCACATAAGCAAGGGACAGTGTCCTTAATATATAAAGAGCATCTACAAATTAATATGAACAGACCAACAGCCTGACAGAAATGTGGGCAACGGATATCAGCTGGCCCACTCACTGGAAAGGAAGCACACGTAGCTTTCACCCTGTTCCATAGTAAGAAACATGCAGATTAAATAATTTACATCCATCAGTTAGCAACAATGAAAGAGAATGCTTGTATTTGTGTGAGTGGGTGCCTGGGGGAAGCATGAATTCTCATAATTGCTAGGAAAGTATAACTCATTACAAACTTTTATGGGGCCAGTTTGGCAATACCTATCAAAATCAAAAAGTGCACATACCCTTGACCCAGAAACTCTACTTCTAGAAATGAAGTCACATATGCCAAGTGAGAATGGTCTATATTTATTATAGAATTGCTGATAATGGTGAAAAGTTAGTAAACAGCCCAAATTTCTCTCAATAGAAATAGAGGCTGGCTGTCCCCAGATCTGCGAGGACCGCTCCTTACATGGAAGTCACTGCCTGTGACCCCTTCCCTTTTGGACATGTGTTCAGTCCTTTTTGAAACATCACACAGACTGTCCCCATCTGCTCTGAGGCCGGGCATCGGGCATGGCATTTCCTGCCTCCCAGAGGCACAGTTTCCTCCCGGCCGAGGTGTAGGTGTAAGCTCCCAAAGGAACACCTGTATAGAGTCCGGGGTACCTGGGGCGTGGAGGCAGGCCGAGGGGTGTACAGCTCAGGTGCAGGCTGCAGACTTGAGGCCGCTCGCTGCCTGAATTAACAGCCACTCTCCTCTCTCAGGTCATCTGTGACAAGATATTCCGCCACTGGTTCTCCTCCACCCTCCAGGGCTCTGCTGTGCCCGTCCTGCTGCAGCTGCAGCTGCAGGAGGCCGTGCAGGAGTGTGCAAACCTGGGGGGCCCGCGGGGCACCCAGAGAGAGGCCCCCCAGGTGTTCTGGAAGCTTCGGCGTCTCCTCCAGGCCACGCTGAGGGAACTGCAGGAGGCTGAGGAGAAGTGACCTTATCTGGATCCTTCTGCTTGTTTGAAAGAGACATTTTCACTGTGCAAATGAATGTTCCTGGGATGCCTGGACCCCTGAGGGAGGACTCGCTCTCAGGACAGCAGCTGGCAGTACTGTCCCTGCAGAAAGTGCATGTGAGCATGTGTGGTGTGTGCATGAGTGCACACCCGTGAGTGTGTACCAGCACGTGAGCGTGCACAGTGAGTGTGAGCTCGTGTGTGACATGTGCCTGCTCACACGGGGTGGGGACAGCGGGTTTGTCCGGCACGTCCTCTGGGACACGGCCCAGCGGTTGAGGATGAGGAGATGCCCGTTTTGGGAGTTAGATGCAATAGAAAGCAGTGGTTGCCTCAGGAGTGCGCTGGGATTGCGAGTGTGGGCAGCGCAGCGGGGCCGTCTCACCAGGCACCGTGTCTGGGGCACTTCACCCGACTACGACGACCGCCTGCTGCTGGCCCCTGGGAGTGCCAGGCGCCGTGGTGTCCTGCCTCTGGGAAGGTCCCAGTGCCGGGGTCGCAGGGCTGCTGGTCAGGGCAGGATGGCGGAGTCCCAGGCTCACACCCAACTCGGCAGGTGTGCCATCAGTGGTGGTTGGGGACAGTCTGGTCCCTCTCTGGGACAGGCAGACAGCACTCCTCTGGGGGAGCACGTGCCCACGCCTGGTCCGGGAGATGGTGAGCACAGAACAGGTGGCCCTCTGCCCCCTCGCAGGGGTGGACAGACACTAAGAGAGGGTGGAGAACTGTGTTGGTGGCATACCCGTCAGAGAAGACAAGTAAACCTGAAGTTTAAAAAAATCGCAAATTGACAAATTGTAGTTGGTTCGTTTTTCGTGGCCCGTCCCCATCCTGACCCACTGAGGACAGTTGCCGGAGGCCTGGGGCCATTTCTCCGGGCCCCTCGGCTCCCTCGCAAGGAGGGTCGATTGGGAGGCACAGGCCCTGTAGGCCCCCCCTTGCACCCCCTGCACATCCTGACCACTCTGTGTGCTGTCCACTCGTACCGTGTCCCACTGACCTGCAGAAGGGGTTCTTGTCCTCGACGGTGGCCACTCGCCCCACACTGTGCTGTCGGCAGGAAGAGAGCCCTTGTCAGGCAGAAGTGAGAGCAACTAACGTTCCATGGAACTAAAGCCTCTGCTGGTGGGGTCGAGAAAAAGAACTGGCTTCGGGGGACGGCGGGCTAGGACTCTACCTGATCTGTGCACCGGGCGAGGGTCCTGGCCGAGGTGGGGGTCTCCCAGGACCGTGGGCACCTGGAGTGAAGACGGGCATGGGACGGAGGGCGGGAGGCTGCACCCTTCACACAGGGGTCTGCATCAGGGGGGTTGGGGCTCCCGCCTGCTGATCCAGGATGAGGGCCCTGTGTTAGCTCAGAGCTGACCACTCAGTCAGCAAAACTGGCCCAGAAAAGGGCAAAGGTTCATTTTGGTTCCATTTTGACCAAAATGGAAACAAATGTTTCTGTTTACCTTGGAAACTGCGTATTTTCATGGCTGAGCGGAGCACCACCCCGTCCCTGTGACTGGCCGCTGTGTTACCCACACCCACCCTCCCCATCCCACCCAAGAACCCCCTTCCGGCTGCATCTCTTACACTCTCTGTGGTCAAGTCCTGTTTTTGTTTTTGTTTTATAAACTTCAAACCCTTGCAATATAACGCTTGTCTGCAGTTCCCTAGCACACAGTGTGCGCATAGGTATTGGGTATTTCTAATGTGGCAAATGAGACCATGCCCTGCTTATCTAGTTGAGTGACCACCCTGTTTGCAAGGGGAAGTGTCTGCTTATGGTATTTCCATGTTTTGTTTTAGTAACATGTATAGTAGCTCACTCACGAATGTGTGGTGGGGATGGAAAAGACTATAAAGTATTTGAAGCAGTCTATTCCTTTTCAAGTTTTATCCAGATTATAGCAGGTGTGCTTCATTTCGCTGTCCCTTGATAAAGTAGAGATGGATGAAATGACTGGACTGCATGCCCTCCTGGGTTACAGGTGACAATACCCAGCTGCCCAGAAATTTACGAGATTCAGTCATGAGCTACTGACCACATGAGCTAACTGCTCAGGAAAGGGTTGGCTGCCCGGGCAATGTCACATAGACACGAAGACTTCTAAACTCCCTCACGATTCTCATCTCCTGGCAGGAAGGGAGTAGCAAGCAGTTCTCAGGTGTGCCTCCTCCAGGAAGCTCTCGAGGCTTGCCTCCTGTGGGTCCCACTGGGCTGGGTACCAGCCTGCCCAGCACCTGGCACACCCAGGATGAGCTTCAGGACTTTAAGTGACTGGAAGAGTGTCTATTTAAAAAAAAAACTGGATTTGGAAGCCATTCTTGGAGCCTCTGGAAGTGGAGAAATTTGCTTGGCAATGTTTGAAGCCCATGGCCATTAAAGAAACTGTTTACCACACTGGCGTCCCCGTTCAGTAAACAAATGCCACTTGTACCAAACGTCAGCTCAGGGAAGTAGCTATCACGTTCAAAGCTAGCGTGTTCTGGGGCTGAGAAAGCAGTCGGTGTGCCAGGGTTGAAGCCGAAGGATCGGATCATGTTTATCAAAACAATTTCCCTCGTAGTCCTCGGCTCTACAACCTCCAGGTCTGTAGGTCCCGTCAGGGCTTAGCGGCCGATGTTCTTCGAGAATTTGGCACAGCGCTGGTTCAAGAGCACGCAGTGTGGACACGTCCACATGAGGGACATGCCCCTCGGCACCCGGGACAATGGCCACTGAGAAGGTCCCAAGGTCTTTAGACCCCAGCTCTGCACACCCACCCCAGCTGCCCCAGTACCCGAGCCTCCTCTCGGCAGGACGTGCAGCCAGCGGACACCGTGTGGACACTGGTGCTGGCAGACAGCGTGTGGAGACTCCTGATGCAGTGGGACCTGAGCACGTGACGCTGGACCCTGCTGCCTGCGGATGAGGGGCATTCCAGGCCCGCTTGTGGAGCCCAGCTGTGGGAGCTGGAAACGCCTCCTTGCTCGGGCGAGAAGTCCCCAAAGTGCATGGCTTATCTTTGTGCCTGAATTTGGCCCCCCAAAAGGAGGCCTTTTTCAGTGAAAACAGGTCACTGGGGTGCATGATGCCAGGACAGGGTCCTCTTCAGCTCTTTGAGTGGTCTGGACTGGGCCCCACCTCGTTCAGGAGTTTAAGGCAGTCCCCTTTCTTCATTTGGAGAAACCTGTCACCCATGCCCGCAGTGACGTTGGACATGGGGGACTCATGCCAGACAGGATCAAAGGAGATTAGGAGCAGAAATGTGTAGCCCCTGTTCTCAACTAGTGTTCTAGAAAGAAACAGGGAGCAAGGGAGAGGCAGATAGGAGCAGAGATAGATGATGATGATGATAGAGATGGATAGATGAATGGATGTTGATGGATGGATGGAAGGATGATGGATGGTGGATGGATGGATGTATGGATGGATGATGGATGGTGGTTGGATGATGGATGGATGGGTGGAAGGATGGTGGATGGGTGGATGGATGTATAGATGGATGATGGATGGATGTATTGATGGATGGTGGTTGGATGATGGATGGATGGATGATGGATGGATGGGTGGAAGGATGGTGGATGGATGGATGATGGATGGGTGAAAGGATGGTGGATGGATGGATGATGGATGGGTGGATGGATGATGGATGGATGGTGGATGGATGATGGATGGTGGTTGAATGATGGATGAATGGATGGATGAATGGGTGGAAGGAAGAGGAGTGCTGGAGAGAGGGGAGAGATGAGGGAATCAGGAGATTTACAAAGAAGCCTCAGACACAAATATTTCTGTATTTGCTACTTCATCCATTCTTCCTCGGCATCAAACAGGCATCCTATGGGTGCTGATACTGGGATGGACAAGGCTATGCTCCTTTCTTAGAGTTTACAAGCCCAGGGGCATCAGAGGGAGATGATGGGTTTGCTGAGATTGCCTCAGTGAGATTGCTTCTCTGGTAGAGAAGCAAAGGTCAGCAGCTCTGCGTGAGCATGGCCAGGGTTGGCTGCAAACTGCGGGGCTCGTGTGGGGGTCAGGCTGGTCAGGGCACTTTGCAGCTTCAGCATTTGGAGCCCCCTGCGTGTCTTTGTCCTCTGTTTCATCCCGAGGAGCAGGATGCTGTGGATTGTCACTACCAAACAAGATCTGACAAATGGCCACTTACGGGGGTCTCAGACCCACCACCATGGAAAGCCCACAGCTGAAGCACTTGCGGAGCCTCCTACAGAAAGGGGCATGTGGCCCTGATCTTCGGACTTTGGGACATCAGGGACCCACAGGTGAGCGAAGTCTCCGGACAAAACACTCCAAGAAACAGCCCTCTTCTCTCTGTGGGTGCAGAGCAGCGGCCCCTGGGTGTCTGAAGAGGATGCGCTGTCTGCTGGGCCACCTTAAACACATTTCTCTCTCAGCCCTGCTGCATTTTACTCTGTGAGGACATACAGATTGAGCCGGTTTGAATTAAAGTCAGCTGTGTGCTGGTGGAAATCTCTGGAACCTGGAGCCACAGGCCCTGGGCTAAGGTTCTGGTTTGGTCTCAGTACTTGTGAAATTTTGGAGGTGGTGGTTACCTTCTGCAAAACGTGACAGAAGCGTTCACGTGTTCCCCTGGGAATGGAAGGAGCCTGCCTGGTGCTGAAAGAGTCAGTGAACTTGGCAGGGACCCCAGTCCCCACAATGTGAGCATTTAGTCCACATTCACATTCAGATCAGGCCCTCTGGCCTGCCCTGCAGGCGGCTCCCTGAAAAGCAGCGACAGGACAGGGCGGGCCTCTGGAGAGGCCTCTGTGGGCTGGCTGGACAGAGCTGGCAATAAATGGCCTTGCACCTCCCTTGTCTCTTGTCTGACCCAATCTGCAGCTGAAAGAACCTTTCTCTGCGGTGGGAACAGTGCAGGCCCTGGGAGCATGCCTGAAGGATGAGCTATTTCCAGTTCTCAGCACCCTGACCTGCTCACTTCCTCCAAGCAACACTCTGCCACACTTACAGACCCCAGAGAGTGAGCCCCGGACACAGTTCTAAAGTGAAGAAGGTCCCCTGGAGTCCAGTCCGGCCCAGAACGGCTTGGACCTGACAGGGCCACCTTCACCAGCAGGCAGCCCCATCGGAACAGGACTGAGTGACACAGACCAGGGAGCTGTGTTTCTCCATGTGGTCCCAGAGCCCTGCCTCCAACCCGACAGTGGGCTCGGGGACAGACTAGCGTCCCCTTAACATGCCGCGTCCCACGTCTGGAATCAGGGTCTCTGCGTGAGGCTCCCCGCTGTCCAGACACCTTCTGATGCACCCCCAAATGTTTAAAGCAGCCCTCCCCAGCTCTGGCTCGTTCTTGGTCGATAAGCACGTGGGCCACCATCACGGTCGGAGTGGGCCGGTGCCGGGATAGGTGTATGACAGCTGTGGCCAGTCTTGCCTCACGCAGGCACCCTGGGCTGTTGGGTATTTTTCCATAAACCGTCGTCTTTAAGTACAGCGATGGCTTGCTGACCAATCGCTTTTGCATTACAGGCGCAGAGGCATGATTCTGATCTTGAGCTCCTATTTCTGTCGACTCGCCTTCTGCTACTCAAATCAGCGTCTATGATCAGTGAACGTTTATTCTGTATGTCAAGACCAAAGGGTGTGTCCCAGGTGTATCTGCTGATTTTGACCCCTGATTCTTTGGCCAGAGGCGTGTGGGAACTGCCTGCTGGTCTGGGAGTGTCACCCTGAGCCTCCAGCTCCTGCCTTAGTAGAGAAAGTGCCACTTTGTCCCCACTTAGCTGGGGAGCGCCCTCCATCAGCTCTTTATTCCTTCCCATTATAGTCCAAACAACGCCCTTAGCTCACAGCAAGAACAGAGCGCCTGCAGCCAGGCACCTCCATCGGGTCACCCCGAGCTCCTCTCCACCTTGCTGCCAGAGCTTGGTCGCTGGACGCTCTGGGCCGGGCAGGCGGAACCAGACCTGCACACACGGTCCTGAATAACACCTCTCAGGGAGGCAGATGGTCACTTTCACAGCCAGAGAGCAGTTTCAGGTGATGCTTCTATTCCTGTCTGCACCGCACGACACCTTCTAAGACTGTGGGCGTCTGGATTGGCTTTCCAGGGGCGGCGGTGAGAAGCCCCCAGCACCCACGCTTCCTTGTCTGTTTGCAAGGGGAGCAGGACGCACCTGCAGGCGCTGGGGGATACTTGCAGATCTGGAGGGGGACTGCTGCCTGCTGGGCCCCGTCACACCCCGGCCTCTCGAAGACCAGTCTTCAAGGCCACATGATTTCCAGAGCTTAACGCATCAGCGCCCGCCTCTTCAGCGGCACCTAAACTCCCACCCTGCGGTGCAGACCCCCGCGCTTCCGTTGGCACTTCCGTCCGTAGCGTTTCCCGTCTGCATTCTTTGGTACCAAGCTCTTCTCTTTCATCACTTTCGCTTTTATCCTCCCCCTTGGGGTGCCTGTGAAGGCGGGAGACGACACTGAGGTATACGGCTAGGTCGCAAGTTCCGAGAAAGCTACAAAATCCTCGAAATCGGTGCTTGTCAGCAGTGCTTCCCTCACTGTTCAAAAGTCCTGCTTCGCATCTCCTCCCTCATTTTAAGTTTGGCCAGTTTCTCTGGCGATATCTAGCTGATCACCTGCCGGTTGAGCCTTGGGACAATCCCACAGGGAGAGGGCATCGCCAGCTAGTGCAGCAAGGGTGCTGCCAGTCTGTCCCGCCGGTGCAGAAAAGGACCGTCACTGGGTGGGACTGAAAGACCGGCCGGGAGACAGAAGGGTGTGGCTGTGGGGACACTTGGAGGTTCTGGTGGGAGGAGGGGACGCAGGGGGAGTCCTTCAGCTCCGGAGCAGATGTCCTTTTTGAAGGAAAAATCCTTCTCCTCCACGCCACGTACATTTACAAGTCAAGGCTTCAGCAACACCAGCCGGGGTGGAGGCAAAAAGGTGACGCTGTTGCTGACAGCCACTCCTGGTCATCCTGCACACACTGCAGACCCAGCCAGGACGTGATGGCCACTAAAAGCTGTTTCTTTTTGCTCTTCTTCTGCTCAACACGCCTGAGCCTCGTGGATGGAAACTGACCACATGCTCTTCTCTAACGTAATCAACGGCCATTTGGGGCACCTGACACACTAGGAGGTTTTCTGCGTGTGTGGTCAGCTGTGGGGACCCCGGACCCGGGCTGGGCAGGGCACGAAGCTTCCAGAAGCATCTCCGCTCAGCTCGCCCCAGGGGCTGTCTCCGTCCTGCACCCACCAGCCAGGAGAGATGTCCCTGGTAAACCTCACAGTTGGGGAACACAATTCGCTAGGTTGTTCATTTCAGACAGGTGAAGTCTTATTACATCTAACGTTCTCATGGAAGTGCGAGGGCGGGGTCACTACCTTTGCACATTGCAGTGTGACTCCCTCCACAGCACTCACGTTCCGTGACGATCGTTTCTGTTTGTCGTGGCAACAGTTCGGAGCTAGTCTCAGCATGCAGTCAATTTTTGTTAGAGAGAAAACCACACGCAAATCTGTGTGCAGCAAACCCTCGCTTAGCACTATCATTAGGGTCTTGGAATCTTGAAGTTAAAAAAAGGTGGAAGGGAACCAGTTTGACCACAAGCTAATTGATAAAAACAGGAGTTAAGAATTCAGTTTTTATGGTCGATTGCCAGTAATAAAAACATCACCAAACTCCTAAGATCCAACGAACCTCTAACAGTGAACAGTCCTTGTTGATTCACCTTCTAATCACTGCTTATTCCAGCTCCGGGGGAGAGTGAGGGGCAGCCTGTCCCAGCAGCCCAGCGTGCAAGGTGGGACCCCACCCTGGACGGGACACCTTTCCTTCGCAGGGACACTCACCTGCTCCCCCAGCTCATCTAACTGAGACAACTGAGATGTGAGAAGGAGCTTCACCAGCACGTCTGGGTGTGGGGAGAAGCTGGGCTCCCCTGAGAGAACCCAGCCAGCATTGATGCTGTCTGAGAGCCCGCTGGACTGAAATCTGGAGCAGACACGCACGACTGCTTGGGATTGTCTCCGAGAGAGGAGATTTACTTCATACCGCATGTTCTTCTGCTTTGTTTTGTTCTGAAGTTTTTGGTAATAATCTTTTTTGGTCATTGAAAATTCATTCATACAATATGTATTTTAAAACGACCATGATTTCAAAGTTTCCCAGCAGTTGGTTTTCACAATTTCCCAGGGCCACTTATTTTGAACAGTTAAATTGAATAAGATATGGGCCAAGTCCTTGGGAAAAAAATCAAGTCTATAAAAATCAAGGTTATTTTTGCTCAGACCCTTGGTAGAGAATTCTCACACTCAGCTCATGTGTGTCTTGCCCTCATACAACAGCGGAGGCCCGTTGCTGTTTGTTTTCAAGAACGAGCTTGAATTCAGGTTTTCTGACAGAATTTTAGGTGTGAGTATGGTGCATCTTTTCTGATAGGCGAGGCTCGTAGTTTGAGAGAAAGTTTAACATTATTTGTGCCTACTCATTCTTGAAATGCTTTAAATTCCAGGCACAATGGCCTCAGGTTGACTGGAAGGAACTTGATTTTTCTTCTGGTATTGCTTTATTTTTATGATTTGCAGTTTTCTCAGTACTCTGTTTTATTTAACTTCACTTTTTTAAATAAGTAGATAACCTACCTAAGTATAGACCCAAGGGACCTGTCTTTAATGTCCCTTTCTCAGTCCACCAAGATGGCCAGCTTCTGGTTACAGTTCTGTGTAATCCATGGAGGGCAGTGGAGTCTTAAAGCTTTTTCTAGAGATTTTCAAGATACAGGTAGAAAAAAAACAGATGTGGGAGACAAAGAAAGTAGGTTTGTCGAACCTGTGAAAATAATTCACCATGAGTGTCTTTGAGGCCTTTGCTACCATTTTTTCCCTGTTATTTTGCTGTTTCGTTTTTTTTTTTTAATTTTTCGAGGATACGCGAGAAAAGATACTTTCTCGGGAGGCAGGAGCAAAGAGGCTGTCTGAGCCCTCGGCCGAGACAAATCTGAGTAGTCAGTGGTGGGTGTGTAAGATCTCCTCAGAGATGAGCACAAGCACATCTGTCTTGGCCTTTCTTTTGTTCTTGGAGTCTTCTACCCACTGTGCTCTCCAAGTTCCCAGGACTGTGGCTTCCCCACCCCTGCCCCGGGGGCCCTCCTGGCAGGGCTCACGGAGGACAGGAAGCACCCCACGGTGACCTGCAAAGTTCAGAGCAGTGTGGGTGAAGAACTTTCTACTTGAGGTCAATGGTGCAGCTCATTTTCCGACCCATTGGCAAGGCCCAGAAGACAGCTGTTTCTGCTTCTGCTTCCATAGGTCCATGTGGGCTCATAAAGCTTTCCAACGTGGGCTTTCCTTGGAACATGGAGGCCTGAGATTGCTGATGAAGTTCTCCACACAGCCATCTCCTCCTAGCTTGATTGGACAGCTGAGTCTGAGAATGAAGACGGGAGGCCCGTCTTCAACAGTGGCTAGAAAGGTTAGGCTCCTGATCTCAGAGGGTGTGTTAGGTTTGGAGGGAGAGCCTCCTTTCTGAGCTAGTAATCTCCCCACCATCCCACCATCTACCTACCACCCATCCCTCTCGCTCCTCCGCCCCCTCATCCTTCTTACAAGAGGATTTCCTTAAAAAGGACATAACTTGCACAATAACTGAAAAGAAAATATTAAGTGAGATGGTATTTTTGGGATACACTGAACGTTTTAACGACTTAGGTCAGCAGGGGAATTGGAAGCCTTTCACAGCTGGGGCCAAGTCTTTGTAACACGCTGGGTGCGACAGACGTCTGAGAGGAGGAACATGTCTTCGACAAACTGCAAAGCCACCGGCATAGGGGAAGGAACACACCACCCCTCCAGGACCTTGTCAGCAGCCCTTTGGAGCGTCACCGGGGCTCTGTGAGGCCGGCACTGTCTTCGGGCGCAGACGTCAGAGAGGCCCACGTCTCACTCTGCGGGCTGGGCTGGGGCTGAGGAAGCCCGTGCAGGGCTGTGGCCGGGATGCACAGGCCTGCGGGGAGGGGCCCTTGCAGGGTGTGGGGTTCATGGAAACGGCTGTTCCTCCAGGCGGACTTGACTTAGCTGCACCGGGGCTGAACCTCGGTGCGTGTGCACACATGTGATGTGCGTGCTTGGGTTGCACCAGATGGAACTGGCCGGATGTTCAGAAGACAGAGATGAGGGGCTGCAGGACTGGATTCACCAGGTGGCTTCGTGCCTGAGGAAGAGGGTCTCAGTCTTTTTCTTTTTCCTTTCTTCGATGAGGCATGTGGGCAGGCAGGCAGCAGAAAGGAAGCAAGAGGAGAAAGCAGGCTTTTTAAAAAAACACATATTTAGTTGTTCGTTTCACTTTCTCTTGTGGTCTTGGGCCATGAACCTGGTCCTTGGCTGTATGTGGACTGGTCCCAGGCAGGGCCCACCCTCCTTTTCTCTTCAGCACTCCTCCCCGTCTGGAGGAGCGGGTGCCGTCTGTCCCATGGGTGTATGTCCCTCTTGTACCTGTGCTGAGTTCAGTCCTGTGGAGGGGCCTTCAAGTTCACCTGGGCGTGGGAGCCAGGGCAGTGAGCACCCATCCACCGGGAGGGGAGTATGCTGTCCCTGAGGCTAGGAGGGAGTTTGGGGGAGACCCCTGAAGACAGGGGTGCACATGGGATGGCGGGGCAGCCCCTGGAGAAACAATGGAATTTCCCATTTAGAGCAGAAATGACAAAAAGCTTTTTGGTGACTAAGAAAGAATCCTAACCAGTCAGTCTGCAGGCGTAGCCAGCGAGGCATCCATCCGAGATCCTGGAGAGGGACGGAGCTTTCCTACGGAGCCGGCAGAAGTCAGGGGCACTCTAGTCACGGGACTGCACTCTGGGGCTGTGACAAGAAGATGGTGGCTAATGGGGATGCAGGCAGGAGAAAATCTTGCTGCTTTTTTGTAGCCTTGGGTCCTCTCCGTAAACCTACCTCGGAGGAAAAGCAGCTCGTTTGTGTCCCAGCGGCACTTCTGCTTGCTCCTGGGTCTTCCCAGTGAAATCATAACCAAGTAATTATTAATTGCTCAATGTCGACTCCAGAGGAAGTATTGATTGGAGAAAGCACTTTTCTCAATTGCTCCTGAGTTTGGAAATTGAAATTGACATTGGCCTTCTGATTCCTTGGAGGAAATAAATGAGAATCAATACAAGAGGACTCACTGGGACTCAAGAGAGAAACTGGTTGGGAAAGAAAAACTAAAAATGTCAATGAAGCCTGGTGGAGACAGACATTTGGGCCGGCAGGGAGATGCTCTGGGGACTGAGCCCTTTTGGATGACAGAGCAACAGTGTGGGGGTAACACTCATTCGTGGGGGCACACTCATACACGTGCCCTTGTCCTCATACGTCCCCTGACCCGAGGGCTCCAGGAGTCACTGACCGGAGCGGGACCAGTGGGGTCACACCCTGCTCTGGGAGGCAGGACGCCTGCAATGTGTCGTGGAGAAATGCACAGCAGGTAGATGGAATTGCTGAGCCAGGAGGGAGCTCTGCTGCCCCTCTTATTTCTGAGGTCAGTGATTTGGGAGCGGTGAGGCATGGACACACAGTACTGCTGGCCCCCATCCCACCCCAGTTCAACCCCCTTTGCACCTTCCTAAAATCCACCGTGACCTCGCCATTTCTCTGCTGTAAAAGCCCCTTGTCTGCAGGAAGAAATCAGAGACCAGCAAGTTGCTGGTCAGGGCGAGCCACAGGGCCAGTCTGTGCCGACTTGAATCACCCAGCTCTGCCTCCATCAAGCATGTCCTTAAGAGATACTTAGTGTTAGAGCACTTTCAGGCGGGCAGTTGAACTGAGCAGGAGGTAGAGATTTCCCACGTGCTTCCGGACCCACAAATGCACAGCCCCCCGGATCGATATCCATGAGACGGTACTTGGGTGACCATGGATGAGCCCAGGCTGACACATTGTCATCATCAAAGCCCAGTTTCCACTGGGTTCACCGATGGGTCAAGTGAAAATGTCACGACGTGTACCCACTAGCACAGCGTCAGAGGCGTCAGGCCTGGGCTCCATTTACTCAGGCAGGACTTGGAGGGTCGCAGGCAGCAGGCAAAGGCTGAGTAGATGCGGGTCAGGGATGGGCTGGAAATGGTGGGAAAGGAAAAGGGGGAGTCGGGTCCCTGCCCGCTGAGGGGAGACATCCCAGACACGGCCCCCAGAGAAGCTTTCAGGTGGCAGGGGCAACTGAAACCCGACGGGCAGGGACTTCACCTGTTTGTTCACCTTCACACTCCCAGGAGCACTTAACCTGGAGAGTCGGGCCTTCACGTGGGCGCCACAGAAGGTGTCCTCCCTGCGGTGACTGCTCCAGTCTCTGCGTGGGTCCGGCGTTGGTCTCGGGAGAAATCCTGTGTCTTGGACGTGGGTTAATTCAGTTAAACAGTTAATTCATTAAACAGGACTGAGTTCTAGAAACTCAGGATGTGCAGACGTGAATAAACAGGCTTCTCGCGCGTCCTGCTGGCTGAGACGGCGGCAGATGACCGTGGCTGTGCCGTTGGAAGTGAGCGAGGACGGGCGGGCGCAGCTTCCGCAGGCTGGCGGCCGGGCTGCTGAACATCCAGGGGGGTAGATACTAGTTCTGAGTCTCTGGGGTGACTCCGGAATTTTCTTCCCATTGTTCTCTCGTCCCTTCCCTTCCTGCACCCCTCCCCTGTCTTTCTTGAAAAGCTTCGGCATGTGATTCTGACAATCAGCCAAGTTGACTTTGGCAAATGTGATTTAGAAAAACGACCAAGCAGGATGCCTTTAAGAGCTAATAGACACTACTCTGTGGTTCTTTGCGGATGTGGGGGAGGGGCAACTATATAGGTAAACTGAGGCAGGAGCTGCTGGAGGTGAGAGATGTCTCCTCACCAACCTGCCCTTCACTCTGTCCCACACCTGGCAGATGAGTCCTTGGTTCAGGGGTCCCAAGGCTGCATTCAGGGAGATGGAGCGTGGGGGAGCAGACTGTCCCCCATGCCTGCAGGACAAGCACCACACGCTTTTGACTTAACACGACACACACTTTTAGCTCCTAGGGGGCCCTGGGCTGTTATTTAGGGCTGCCAGCTAAGTGAGGACAATCTCTCCAGCTCAAGGTCCTTAACTGGATCACATCTGCCGAGCCCCTTTTGTCATAGAAGGAACGACAAGACTCCGGGGGTTGGGATGGAAACATCTTTGTGGGGGTCACTGGTCAGCCCCACTGTCTGAAGGAGACGTGCTGGCCTTCGGTAGGACCAGCGACCTCCTGAACGTAACTGGAACCAGCTGTCCAAGTGAGGAGCCTTTTGTGGGATGAGAAAGAGAAACAGAGCAGAGGAGCACAGGGCCGTGCAGGAAAGGACGAGGCTGTACCTGCCAGTTTGGGGGACCCCAGGGTCTGAGCAAGCCAAGCCAGGGTGCCAGCAGGGACAGCGCAGGACAGGGAAGTGACTGCCAGCACCTGCTTCTGCAGGGATGTGTTTGGGGACAGGCGAGCAAGGCGCGGCTCTGCTTCTCTCCGCAGGAGACCTGGAATGTGGGGAGGCGCTGTGCGTGTTCTGGGGATGGACTCCACCCCACGTTGGTTATTGTCGTCAAAGTTCCGCCTGTACACGGACACGGCTTCCACAGCCGCTCGCGGGGTCCCGAGGAAATGCTCCGGTTTCACTTGGTTTGCTCTGTCCTTTTGAGCTGAGCCACACGGGCGCAGGGGACTCACCGGGCAGAGAGGTCCACGCAGCAGCAGCAGCAGGTGCAGCTGTTAAAGCGGGGCTCCAGGCTGCCAGTCACCAGAGCCTGTCGCCGAGGCCTTTCAGTGAGGTGCAAAGGAACGAAATAGTTTTGCAAAGTCCCTCCAGATTTTGAAGAGAAAGTAACTGAACACAAATAAATAACTGTATTTTGAAGAAGGAGACATTCTTTCCCTTAAAGCAATAAGTGAGTAATAATGGTTTGTGTCTTCGACACCAAATGACGTCATGGGAGACGAAACACTCCTGCGTGGGGAGGCGTGGAACTGACCTTGACACGGGTGTTGGCCTCCGCGGCCGCACGGAGGAGCCGGGAGCATGGGCGAGGGGGGAGCCCCCTGGCACCGCGGGGCCTGGACCCACGCAGGTCTCCCCTGCCTGCCCTCTGGCCCAGAGGGGTCGCCACTCACGGGAGCCCAGCATGTGCCCTGGGATCCAACAGACTCGGGTCCGGTGCTGCCCCTGACGAGAAACTGACTGTCCAGCTGCGTGGTCTGTGTGACAGGTTAGACCTTAGTGCCCCAAGCCTCACTGGGATAAGCGATGAAAGCGCGTGTTTGTGCGCAGGGGGACCCCAACCACTCACGCTTCCCCCCGTCTCCCGTCTGTCACCCCGGCAGGCACGTGGCACCCAGCCTGTCATGCAGCCCCAAGTGCTGGGTGCTGCCTACACCCCAATACTCCTGGATGAACGGACGCACCCGTGGGTGCCCCGAGTCAGCATGACAGCCCCTTCCCCGGAGTGCGCCTGAAGACAGGAGGCCAGGGTGGTGGCCACTGCCCACGCCCCGGGCTGACTGCTGCTCAGGAAAACCTCGCCGGCTCTTCCTGGTACCGGCGGACGGCGCGCGCCTTAACGTTCAAGTAGCCCGAGGTCCGCGATTTCAGGCCTGGGGGTGCCCCGCTGTGAGGCTTGGACAGTGCCAGTTGGATGCCCGGCCTCCTCGGGGAGCCCCACCTGGGACTGAGGTTGGGTGTCACCCAAGTCACCAAAGGGCCTCACACGAGGGGACGCCTCAGTGGCCGCAGGCGGAAGGCTTCTCGCTCGTGCCCCAGGGTCCTCGTCCCCCCATGTCCTCGCCCTTCCCCATCCTTCCAGTGCCCCCCTGCCTCCCCCGTCCTCCCACCCAGGCTCCCGGCTCCGGTCAGTCCCTGTCTGGAAAGCAGTCCTGTGGCTGAACACCAATGACAACATTGGAGAACGGCTCTGGGGCAGGCCTGGCCCTCGCCCAAGCCAAACCCCAGACGTCCAGGGACAGCGGACGTCAGGCTGCAGGGCCGGGGCGGTGTCTGGGCGAGAGGACCCACTGAGAGGAGCCCAGGGCTCCATGAACCCGTCGCATCTGCCACCGGACTCCCGGCTCCCAGCCGGCTCGCTGGAACACGCGGCCTGCTGGGGAGGTGCAGGGGCCCCGGCGGCTCGAGAGCCCCAGGGTGAAGGGGGCCCGACCGCCGTGGGGGACAGCACTTGGAGCCGGCTGGACCCCAAGGGCTCCCAGGGCTCAACAGGCTCTGCCTTGACATCCACCAGCTCGTCTCTCGGGCCCCAAGAGCTGCCTCCCTGAGGGTTTGGGCTGAAAGACCCCCCGACTGTCCGTGGGGGAGGGGTCAGCAGATACGATGGCAGCAGGTGACTTCTTGATAGTTCGGCTCTTTCCTTCCAGCCCTTCACACAGAGCCTCTGGGGGCCGCCTCAGTGGCGGCTGTAGCTGTTGGCTTGCTCTCCCCCACTGCCCTCTGGGGTCAGGAGCGGGGTCCTGTGAGGCCAGGCCCCGGAGGGTGGGGTGCTGGGGTGCAGGTCCCTCGTGAAACACCAGGCTCCCCCGTGACCCAGATCCTGCAGCTGGACTCGGCACAGCCAAGGGCCCTCTAGTGACGCCCCATGATGAGCCAGGACAGCCACACCTGTCACGGGGACACTGGCAGGCCCTGCCTCGTAGCCAGAGCCCATCGGGGTCCTGGACCGGGGAGAACCAACTGGGCTCCAAGGCTGTCCCCTGAGCCCCGAGTCAGCACTCGCATAATGGGCCCCGTCTGCAGCGGAGACCGTGGAAAACAATCAAATCAGTTGCTGAAAAACACTTTCAAAGGCTCTGTCCCCCTGCTCCCTCCACACCCCACCCCTTCCCTGCGCTCGCCTTCTGTCCTTCTCGGTTCCTCTCCCCACCAATCCCGGAGAGGTCTGAGGCTGTCCGTGGGGCCAGGCGAGTCCCCACTGGCCAAAGGTCACCTTCCTTCTACCGTCAGGGGCACAGCCAGTCCCCTGCCCCCACCCCGGAGGAGAGAAAGCCACGCAGAGAGAGCAGCCTCAGGACCTGGATACCCCAAGGATGGACGGGCCACCTGCTGAGAGAGCTTGAAGCCACAGAGGTCACCCCGTAGCTCAAAGGCAGCATTTCAGTCCCATGAGAGCAGCCGTGTGCCCGTGCGAAACAGCCTCTGCTGGCGCCCGAGATCAGGGACGAGAGGTCCCGGGTCCTCCCGCTTCATCGCTCTGCTCGGCTCGTGGGTGGAGTCCCTGCGGCCGTGCCCCGGCCAGGCTCCCGGTCAGTGTTGAACTCTTGGAATGCCCGAGAGCGCAGTGCCATCCAGAAGCCCACTTGGATGCTGTGACGGGTGGAAAAATCCCCCAGAGGAGTTGAAATCAGCTTCTGTCTCGCTTCTCCCGCGAGCCTCATTCTCCAGCCCCTCCTCTTGCACGCGCCTGTCCCGCGAGCACGCGGCGGCAGGGCAGGCTCCGTGGGGCAGCCAGAGCCAGACCCGTGAGCTTGCGACGTGGACAGAACTCAGGTCACCCAGCGACGGACTTAGCTCACAGGACTGTCCTGGTGTGCGCAGCAGGCTTACAGACTCCCGGGGGAGATGCAGAGGCCGGAGTCCCAGGTCCTAGA
The DNA here is from genome assembly GCA_004363575.1 of Solenodon paradoxus. Lineage (NCBI taxonomy): Eukaryota > Metazoa > Chordata > Mammalia > Eulipotyphla > Solenodontidae > Solenodon > Solenodon paradoxus. The sequence continues at coordinate 101,685 of RJWH01004076.1, read as the reverse complement.
GCCACACAGGTGTCCGGTCTGAAAGCAGCTGCAGGGACAGGGGCGACCCTGGTTCTCCGTCAGGTGGGCTTGGTTTTTCTGAAATTGAAAATCCCGACCCTGCACCCTGTCTAGACCTGTGGGCAACATGGCAAGATACACAGAGCCGACGGGTGGCCACCGTCACTTAGTGGCCCAGCTGCAAACACCTGAGGACACTGAAATAACAGCACATTTGGAAATTCAAATCCAGGCCGAAAATTCCCCGGTGTCGGATGAAAGGAGTGACAAGCCTTCAGGGAGAATCGCCTGGAAATGGGGTCTGGATTCTCAGAATGCTGTCGCCATCTGCAAGGAGTGTGAGAGACCACAGGTGACCTGCTCCCCTGCCCACCCCCAGGCTCCATGCAGAGCTGGGATTTGAGGTTCACTGGGGAGCAGGGAGCTGCCCGTCTGTGGGCAGGGCTGGGACATTTGCCCATCTGAGCGAGACAGACCACTCTCGGCCTTGGTGGGAAGTCACAGAGACCTGCGTCCGAGCAGGGGTCTGGGTGACACCACCGTGCGGAGCAGAATCAGCGCAGTGAGTCAGTGACTGTCAGACCTGGTGGAACACGGCCGGTCCCCGTAGACGCGGGACCGCAGGTGTGGACCCACCCACGCGGATGTCACAGCCAGAGGGCAGTACCGTGCAAGGAGCCGCGAGAGCCTCCAGGTGCAGCCGCTGGACAAAGCACCTCCTCCCGAAGCCCCGGAGACCACAGTGGGGAGAGACGCCAATACAGACGAGCTGGGAACCTCAGAGGCGGCGGAACGAAACAGCACAGGAAGGCTTAGGCGGGACTCAGCAGAGCTTCTAGAACAGGAAACACATGTGACAGCGGACACTCCATGGCTGCCCCGCACAGGCACACGTGTGAGGCTCCTGTGACAGACCCCAAGGGGCACCTTACTGCCCAGGAGACACTGAGAGACACGGAAGACAGAATCAAACTGTCACCTCGTGTCTGCAAAATGTTTCCAAATGGGCTGTCATTTCAAAGTCATCAATTTCACAAGCTTCCTTCTGAAGGAAAACTGCAGAGAACGGAGAGTTGGGCTCAGAGTTGGGCTCAATGAAGAAATACGACAGACGTTTTGGTGTGTAAGAAAGACCTTGTCTTCAACCTGAAGCCGGACATGCTGTCCAGCAGCAGCCAGTCAGGGAACATCCCCGCTAATCACTCTCCTGAAGATGCTGCAGACATGTCCATTGCATAGGCCAGGAGGGCAGTGCTGGAGACGGCCCCTCAGGGATTTGAATGGAATTGGTGCTAGATAATAGATCACACACAATAACCCCCCATGTCTGATTGCTCTTCTCAGCGCTATGCTTGGAAATGTCCCCAAAGCAGGATCCTTAGACTGAAAAAGGTGAAACTACTCATTCTGATATCTTACCCTGAAGAGCAGCTGGATTCAGAGAAATCCCGGCAGATTATTCTAGAGTGTTGAGCCTTCCCAGAAAGGCATGGAAATCAGGAGTTTACATTTAGAACTCTTAAAATAAGCTGTTTTTAAAGAATACCTGCTAAAACAGAACAGACATAGGAGACAAATCTGGGTCCTTGGGTATTTCGTGGTCTCCACCCCAGTCACTGACCAAGTGCCTGAGCCACCAGAGCGTGTGGAAGATGACATAGTTTTAAGAAAGGAGATGAAGGAAATTGAAGTAAGACCTACAAAGTTCATGTATTTGAAGACATACAATTTTTCTTATTGTTGCTACTGCAGTGTAAAAAATCACTCTGAGCTCAGTGCTGTAGAAACCAAACACTTCTTTATGATTGGAGTTGCCCATGTCACAGTGGGGACAGCCTTCCTTCTACGGTGTGGGGAGATCCATCTTCAAGATGGCGTTCTCATGAGCAGATGATATTTGGTCCCACGCTGGAAAGTTCTTGGTCTTTATGATGCAAAAACTTCCTTGTTTCTGATGTCACATCTACAGTGTTTAAGGAAAAATAGAGCTGCCCTAGATAGCAAGCATGTCCCAAGGTGCTGAGGGACGGGTGGACAGACTTCAGCAGGTGCCTGCAATTTCTCCTCTGTGAATTTACACTTTCTTCTCTCTCCCTTCCAAAAACTCTATGTGTCTCTGTTGTAAACCTAAGTAGCTTATGCTTTTCTTAATTTTCTCAATCAGAATTTGAGCTAAAATGTGTATTTTTAAGCCACTGTGAGAAAAAGGGAACATGCACAGCTCGAGGCAGCTGGAGAGAATGAGAATGAGGGCCCCTGAGCATGGAAACCTGCCTCCATCTCCAATGCTCTGTCTCTGAGGATGAAATTACGACACAGCACAGGGCTGCGAAACATGCAAATAGAAGCCAGTCTTTCCATTTCTTCTTGGAAGTAGAGAAAATATTTAGTCAGCCGTTTATTCAATAAAATGTTTAGGATTCTGGCAAAATTGACTGTTTCTCAATGGAAGTTATTCTCCTATCTTCTTCATGGTTACGATATACATGTATTGGATTTGAGGAAAAGTTCTCAAAATGAGAAGATGTGGCTTCAGATCTTTCAGAGAAAAGATACAAAATAGAAAAAAATAGGTGGTACACATTATTAATATTCCCCTGGTCATCTTTGAAGATGATGAAAAGCGACTTCAAAAAAATGACTGATTAGAATACAAATGGTTACCAAAGACCTGAAGAGTTACCAACAAGTCATCAGAAAATGCAAATCAAAACCACAGTAGGATAGTATTTCAACCCACAAAATGGCTATCATTTAAGGCATGGAAAATGACAAGTGTTGGCAAAGAGGTGGGGTGCAGACACCGCTGGTAGGGATGAAAAATGACTCAGCTGTTGTGGAAATAGTTTGGCATTTCCTTTGAAAGGAAAGCACAGAAATATCATCTGACCCAGAAATTCCATTCCTAGGTATAAATGGGAAATAATTAAAAGAGGTGTTCCAGCAAAGACTTTACAGGGATGTGCACAGCGGCGTTATTCACAGTCGTGAGCGGGAAACAACCTGATGCTCTCTGTGGATGAGCCGACAATGCAGTATGATGCATCCAAAGAACAGAGATGAGTCACCTGTCACTGAGTGAAGCGCGGATGGCAGACTCTGCCATGTTGACGAACCTCGAAGGCATAGCACTAAGTGAACGCAGACAGACCGAACCACAGACAGACGCATCCTCTTGTAGGGTTTGTCTGAAGTAGCAAACCCAAGACAGAAAGTGGATCAGTAAGTTGCTGATGGGCAGCTATTGTGGGGTGATGAGAAAGTTCTGGAATTAGATAGTGATGATGGCTTCACGGGATTGTGAACGCACTTAATGCCACTGAAGTGTACCCGTTAAATGGCTCAAAGGGTATATTTTATGTAATATGTATTTTGCTACAATAAAAATAACTGATTAAAGCTGTAGCCTTTTTCCATCAGTTGGCTCAGGATCGACAAACGTCCCCATCGTTGGCCACACTTTCTGCTCTCACCACCGAAAGACCGAGTCTGATGTCTCTGCTGCAGAGACTCCAGCTGAACCGAGGTCCCTCTGAGCTGCGGGACGTCTCCACTCCCCTGACCCACACTTGGGGCTGTAGCTGATTCTCCTTTCGGTTTCCATCTGCATAGGGTGTTTTCCAGAGGGGACTGATGTCAACGGGTGTGTACGCAGCACATTGTGAAGGAGACGTACTTCTAGGCACATGTTTTTCCTGTGGGCTCTGCTGTGCTTGCCTTGGCTGTAGCCCAAGTCTCTTGGGCAATTATTTTTGGCTCAGTGAATGGCTCTAAATCAATTTCTTTGTTCAGAACGCTTCACAGGGGACTTGTCTGCAAGCAGCATTTGCGATATTATTGCAAAGTGGGTCTTGCTGATAAATCTTTCCGTCCCTCACCCAGATCTCTCTGTAGGCTGAGTACAGAGGCTTCTAAGCGAGTTCTCCCCGGGGGGCTGTTTCTCAGCTCCCACGTCCATAAGTGGGGGAAGGATCTGAAAGCGCTGTTCTAGAATTTCCACAAGATTCAGTCTCCCTAGCATAAGGCCTACGCAGCCCCCTAAAGGTGCGTGGTCAACAGCGGGGTGAGGGGGCCGACTGAATGCTTGAAAGAAAACCCTTGGACAAGGCTGCGGGGACCGCAAATCAGTGTCCTGGTGAGTGTCCCTGGGCTGCAGGGCACAGAACTTGGAGCCCCTGAGAGCGGGGCTCGGGCTGCTTCACACTTTCTCTCAGCCTCCTCTCCCTCTGCCTCGGTTTTCCGTGGCTGCTGCCACAGACCCCGGCAGCCAGGACTTGCAGCTCATAGTCGCAGAGCTCTGGGGAAGCCAGGATGGGTCCCCTGGGCGCAAGTCAGGGTGTCACCTTCCTTCTGAAGGCTCCAGGGAAGAACCCGTTTTCCAGCTTCTTCCAGCTTCTGGGCCACCCACGTTTCCTTCCTCGTCTTCAGAGAGATGGAAGATGCAGCAATGCCCCGTCCCCTGAGGGGCAAGGTTTTATTGTGCGGGTTACCGGGAACTCCAGAACTATCCCTGCAAAGTTCCGTTGTAGGCAAAGGCCGAAACTGCAAGTAGGTTAGACACTGGTAGGGGTCAGGTCTTGGTGTGCTTTGGTACGAAGGGCCCCACGTTGGACTTAGTTCTTTTCTTAATGGCAACAACATGTGCTGTGGGATCATATATTCGATGACTAACCAACCCACATATTATTTTGTAAATCAAAATTATTGCAATAAAAATGAAAACAACAACAACAAAATAGACACACACCACCTTTAAATCGCTCTCTCACCTCGGCTGTGCTCATACTTCCTCCTCTGGCCCTCCTGCCTCCCCTTCCCCCTGGAAGGAGCTGTGACCCACTCCAGCAGTCCAATGCTGCCATCTTGAAATCCTTCACTCAGTCAGACTGCAAATGCCTTTTGTCACATGAGCTAGATATTCACAGCTTCTGGGAATTAGGGCAGCTGCCATCACTCTGTCAACCACACCTTCTTATGCACCGTGAGACCCTGAAAACTGGGTCTATGTCGACCCTTCCGGTTTCCTCTAGCCCACCCCTACCCTCTCCCCCACCTCCACCCTCAAACCCAACATACACCTCCTGCAATGCCGGGTTGCTGGTCAGGTGTTAGTTGACCAGGTCCGATAAAGGATTCTCTTGACCATCGACTTTCTCCATGTACCTCCCTCCACCTGCTTTGGTTTTTATCTTGATTTTTATTTCCCCTTCACACCATCTTAATATTTTTTAATTGCACGAGAAGCCACAAGAAGTTACCAGAGCAAAGGGAAGAGAAGAACCCTAAGAAAGGCACTGGTTTCTTCTGGCTCTCCCCACATGCCGTGGTGGGCGAGCGGGAGGCAGCCCGCAGGGTAGACTGGACAGAAATGCACTAGCAAATCAAATCATTTTCACATCTACAGACACTTCCCCCTCTAGGCTGGTTCTTTAATATCTTTTTGTCTTTCCCTTAAAATATAACAGCTCTTACCTAGATTCTGTGGCTGGAGAAGCAAGATAAGCTCACTGGTTGTTTAGGAATGTGAATGCTAGGATTTGGAAGCAGAAAAACAGAATGTTGATTATGTCCCTGGGATTCTCAACAGGATACAGGGGACTAATCTGTTTCAAAGGCGATAGCGTCAAAGCCTAGGGATTTTCTTTAAAAACTAAACCAAAAGTGATGAAAGTGATTTTTTACCTTAAAAACTTTCATTCCCCTTAAATTATCTTGCTTAATCATTTTGAACATAGTAGACAGAAAAAGTAGGGTTGAAAGTGAGACTTGCAGCAGACAGAATGAGTGGAGAGATTCTCATCAGAGAATCCATGTTAGTCTGCAACTACCTGAGCTTACCTGAGTATACCGGAGTATATGTGAACTCATCGGAGTTTACCTGAGCTCACCTGAGCATACCTGAGCTTATCTGACTTATCTGAGTTCACCTGAGCTCATCTGAGTTCATCTGAGTTCACCTGAGCATACCTGAGATCGGTAGTCAGCCCTGTGGTTCTGAGTGCCGGGTGCCTGGAAAGCACCCAGGTTCCCTGGGAACCTGAATTTGAGGATGGCCCTGCAGTGACAGGGAGTGTGCAAGAGCCCTTCCCCTTCCCCACCTCCACTGTCTGAGTTGAAGGAGTCAGAGGCCAGGAGCTCTTTCATGTCCTGCACCTCGCAGATACAAGAAAGAACCCCCAGTTTGCTTTCCTTCTGGCTGAGTGCAATGTTCCCTTTTAAGCTGGGGGAAGCCAAGAGACCCTTTGATTTCTACCGGGCTCTTCCTGGGGCTGCCAGATGTCCCAGTGTGTCTCAGTCGAAGAGAAAGATTCCCAGCTCCTGCCACAGACACTTTTTATCATTGAAAAGAACAGGGTCCCTTTTAAGAGCTGCATGGAATTCCACTGAGTATCTAGACCACTGATTATCCAGTCTTCTGTTGATGGACAAGTTGAATGTTAGAATTTACAGAACTTTCTTTGCAGACACAAACTCATTTAGCACACACCAGGCAGGGTTCCCATGTGCCCTAAGTGGAGTCCCCAGACCTCAATGATATCAGACAGTAGGTTTGAGGCTGTAAATAAATGGTGGCACCTTGAGGATCACAGAACAAAACCAAGAAAATTTCATGTCAGGAAGGACTCATGTGAGAGAGCAAACTGTCCCGTCCTGGGGTCTCGGACCTAGGTGAGAGTCCTGGTCTTGTCCCTGCTCAATCAGGGGGACCCCAGCTCCTCACCAGCGGGGAGCGCACTCCTACTTTTTCGCTGGGGAATAACCAACTTCCTGGTAACTTTCCAAAAGGGAGCCTTCATTCATTTTGCAGTTTGCATGTCTGAAATGACTTTGATCTGCTCCACACATGGTTGAGAGTCAGACTGGACAACTGGGACATTTGTTCTCCTTCAGGAAACTGGAGAACAGACCCTGTTAACTTCCAGCTTCTGCAGACGAGCTGCCAAACTCCCGAGTCCGCTCACCGCACGCCATTGGTGTGTTCTTTTTGGATATTTGTAGGACGCTTTCTTGTGCCCAGTGTTCTGAGATTTCAGTGACGTGAAATCCCATCCCTGGTGCTGGGCATGCAGGAGACTCCTGCGCTTTGCGTCTGGGGAATGTTCTGGAATGAAGAACATCTTTGGCGACTCCTCTCCTATTGGGGTTGTTTGCTTTTTCTTTCCAGATTGTGGCCATCTGAACTCATTGTCTTTTCTCCCCTCTCTGCGTAGATTTTCTTTTTGTTCTGTTTTCTGGAGATTTCCTCACTTTTACCTTCTATTTCTTTTTTTGGAGTCCATTATTTTGCCCTCATAGTTTAATTTTCAAGTTTTCTTAGTGCTGTTCTCTGAATTTTTTCTGAAAATTTATTCAGAGTTAAAATATTTCCCTTATTTCTCTGAAAAAAAACGACTGCTAGTACTTCTGAAATATTCTTCTTCCGACGGACTATGTTTCCCCCACACGGCTGTCTCCTGTCCGTCTGCTGGTCCTCAGCTGATTGGAAGCCCTGAGGACCTGGGGGTTTGGATATTGGTTCCCCATGGGGTGACCACTGGGTTTGGTAACTGAGGGACCTGGGACACCTGGTTTGTACTTAGCATTTCTCTCCTGAGCTGGTCAGCTTCTTTAGAAAAGTCTGTTTTGGCCACTCAGTGGAAGATTTGAAGATTTGAACTTGGCGTGAGAGCCAGTGGAGGGAGAGAATGCGGGTCTGTGGCCACCAGGAGACCAGAGTGAGAGCAGACATGTGAACACGCACGCACGCTGCGCATTCGTCCATTCATGTATGTTAAGAGCTTTATTTGAACGCCTGGCTTACAGGGCTGTGGGGCTGCAGTCTGAACCCCTGGGTCGGGCTGCAGGCCAGCGCGCAGGCAGCAGCTGAAGTTGGTCTGGAAGCAGAAGCTCTTTTCTGTTTCCCTTTGCTCTGACGGCCTCCGGCTGCTGGGAGGAGGCCCGCCCCCACTCGCAGGGGCAAGCGGGTTCCCCCCAGTCCACTGAGAGATGCTGACCATGTCTACAGAGCACCGTAGCCACACTTGGTTTACGAACCTGCGTGCACTCAGGACGGGGGCCTGGCTGGCGTACGATGACCCCGAGGCTCCCTGGCTGTTGGAGTTCATTCTTCAGGCGCTAACAGTCGGCGCCCAGCTCTGAGCTGCGGGTCCAGCCGCCTGCCCTGCCTCTCCGCCTGCTCTCCACCGCCCGCACACTCTGTGCACAAGCGGCCTGCTTTTGCGGGCCGGGGAGACAGAATGGGAAGAATGAGAAGAATGGTAGTTTGTCTTTATTTCAGTGCCCGACGGCGCCTGCTTCCTTCCCGGATCCGCTCCCTCTCCACACGCCCTTCGGGTGAAAACTGCCTGATTAACCAAGTACTCTGCAAGCCCTCCTCTGCATCTACTAGCTGGCAATGTGAACGTCACGGGTGATTCTCATAAATGAAGTAGCAATTATAAATCTTGTTTGGAAAAACTAAATAACACACTTGCATTCCTGTGCCATTAAAATATCAAAAGTCTTTACACTACATATACTAATTTAGCCTTACTTTCCCCCAGTCGATCTGAATTAATGAAGCTTTTTAGACTTGTGCCTGCAGTATTAAACCTATGAGGATTTTTATCTGATTTATTGGCATTTGAAATGTCTTTTTTTCTCTAGTATATTGTCTGAGTGAAATATCATCAGAAGCATCAGAATGTCCAACTTTTCCTCAGTTGCATCAGATTGTTGACTCGATCGACAAGCTAAATGCAACACGGCGTGGATGAGGAATTGTGTGAAATGGACACGCTCCGAGCGGCAGGCACGCCCAGCGTCGGGGCGCTGCGAGGTCACTGCGGAACGCCCTCAACATGGGATCTGGGAGTATTCCGTCTTTAACATGAAAAATATGGAGATTCTGTAGGTAATATGGGAAGTACATCATGGTATAAAGTTGAAAAAATCCAACTGCAAGAGTGGGGTAATGAGAACAACACAAATCATATATAAAAAGTCAACAAAACCCACAAAACCATGATCGCTGCGTCCTGATGAGGATGTGAGTGACTTTTCCCATTTATTTCCAGACACCCTGTGATCTATCGGATGATTTATGGAGTATTTTCCAGAAAACATCCCGCTAACAGATACCGATAGAAACTGTGTTAGATGCTTAACTTGTTCTAACTCATCATTTCCCCCCGAGACACGGTGGCTTCCTTTAGAAAATCAGAATAACCTAAACCAAAGGCTGCACCTTCGGCTCTTTTGTTCTGTATCTACGTCAGAAGACTGTCGGTGGCACACGTCCTGAGGTATGTCAGGTGCGGGTTCCTGATGACGCACACCTGAAGCCCACACGACGTCACGGTGCAGCGTTCTGTTCCTGCGTCAGATCACTTTTTAAAAACAACAAATGGTGGTGGTTGGAAAAGACGTCCGGTGGAGATCCTATGCGTGTCTGCAGGGCTCACAGTAGACTGTTTGCCCTGATGGTTCACTCATGTTTGCTGTGTTTTAATTGATTTTATTGAAGGAATATTGCATTTTAACATTGACTTGGCTTGAGGTGCACATGACAGCAAATTTGAATCTGTGTGTATGCAGTAGGTTTATCACTGCTTCCTTTTTCCCCTTCGCTTCATGAGTCACCCCCTTCACCCCATTTCCTCCCACCCCTACCCCATCTCCTCTGTGCCTTTAGATTTGACTTTTATTCTGACTACTTTAAGAGTCTCCTGCTGTATGGATTAGTTCTTTCCTTCTGTTTAAGTCTCGTGCTGTTTAATTTGTGTCATTCATTTTTCTATCCCTGTACACATCCCGTGAATGCTATCATACGCTGTCGTCTTTCTCCCTCCGGTCTTCATGTTTTAAACTGGTGTGAGTCAGTGGAAAGGAAGAGGAGGAGGAATAGCTGGGTGGCCGCAGCGGGGCTGACCGAGGACCGCGTGCTGGCGCAGGCCGGTTGCTGGGGGGCAGGCGCGTCCTGCAGGGCCCGGGCCTGGCTCCGGTGTTTGTGCAGACTTAGCAGGTGTCTGATTTACCAGATGAGGGCAGGCGTACCTCCTCCCTTGGTCTTGGGACCCTGCACACGTCACAGATTAGTCACAGGATGGGGACTGCGGGGCAGAAGAGTAGGGAGAGACTTGTGGGTGGGAGCCGGATGAGGAGCAAAGCTGGGAGGAGCTGTGTCTGCCCAAGAGGCAGAGAAGCCACTTCTTGCAGGAGCCAGCGCTGCCACGGGCCAGACGCCGATGCCAGTGAAGTCCTCAAACGGTGACGGGACACGGCTGCTCCTGCCTTTCAGGCTGTCACTACGGAGGGAAGGAAAGGACAGTGCGTGTTGCTTGTCTGGCTGTTGGGCCTGAAAGCAGTTGAAAGCCTCAGTCTTGCTGCTGAGTTGGGGACAGTAAGTCCTGTGTGGCCCCTTGCTGAAGGCCCCTCTCTGCGGAGAGCCCGCCAGTCGCTTCAGGTCTGTGTCCCCCCCAGTTCCGTGCACAGAGTTCCAGCCCCATGTCGGCATCCTTAGCCTGGAAGCCAGACTCAGTGGTGACCTTCCGTTGGGGACAAACAAAGCGGCTGGACGAAACAAAGAGCCAACACCGTTTTGGGGACAGCGGTCCTGACGGTCCCCCGTGCTCAGGGCCGTCTTCCTGCCGATCCCACCCACCAGGAGCCGCCGAGGGCATTCTCGGGCTCTCCCCTCTGGCCACACACCCCTCTCCCTGAGCTGTGTGGCCTCCGCCTGGCGTGGAGCGAACGTTACACGCCTCCACCCGGGCACCAGACGCAGTGTTCTGGGAGGTCACATGAGCCCAGGCGCTGTCCCATGCCTGTTTCTCATCTGCTGCACATCTGTATTTCCATGGAGAGTTCCCCGCCCGTTGTGCAAGGCACAATGACAGCCTCCTGGCTCGGGGACACCTGGGGCATCTTAGGCCTCACACCACGGGTTCCAGCTGGTCCAGTCAGGCTCAGGTTTCCCCCTGAGCCAGGAATCAGAGTGCCTTCTCCTCCTCCTGCCATCGGTGCAGGCGCAGAGGTCTGGGGCGCCCCTGTGTCCTCTCGAACCTCTTACCCAGTGTCCAGGTGAGCAAGAAAGGTGCCGGTGCGGGACACGCACAGCACGGCCAGAAACAGGCGTGGGGAGCCGGACGGCGCCTGCTCTCTGCCGACAGCCTGTCACAAGCTGCCCATTCACCGCCCGGGTGGTGCCTGCTTGTCCCTGGACGCCCGTGTGCTCACAGGCCTGACGGTGGGCCAGAGGAACGTGGGTCAAACTTCCAGAGTGACACCGTGCGGCCGAGTCAACATAACAGCGACAAACCTGAAAGCAATTCATTTCAGGATTTTGCCGGGGCTCTTGTACTGTTTGCTCAGGCAAAACATCATCAGGTAGGCCCGCCAGCCCCCCAGGAGCAGGTGCCTGCAGGAGCGGGTGCCCGGCCACTGAGACAAGGGGTGCACGGAACACTGGGGGCGCTGGGGCCTGGACGGCGGGGCGGCCTGACCGGCAGGGGCGTGACCTTGAGGAAGTTAGGGAGCAGCTGGTTTATTTGTTCCCCAGGTGAGGACGCTCCTTCTCGCGGCCAGAGGACAGAGCGGATATGTCAGGTAAGATGGTCAGCGGCGTGCCCTGTGGCTTAGCCGCCAAGGGCGTCAACGTAAAGTTCCAGGATGGGGTTCCAGACCTGGGGTCAGGGAAGGGAAAGCAAAACCAAAACCGAAGCACTGTGATTAGTCCTATCATAAAAAAAATGTTAGCGACCGCACACCTGCCCAGGGGGAGTTCAGTTCAAAATCTGTGGCTTATTGCTTCTCTGAAACACTGACAGGTGTTCGCAGCTGTCACAAGTTCCTGCGAATAAACTTAAAGGATGAGTGGCTTTTCCCATTCAGGAGGAGGAAAGGCCTGCTGCAGATGGAACCTTCTAGATTCACCTGAGAATGATGAGGATGGCGCAACAGGCCGCCAGTAGATGTTAAATGAACTCTGAGTGGTGCATGTGGCTGACAGTGATGCTGACGTAACCATCTAATTTGAGAAAACCTGCGTCAAGTCCTCTGTGATTGTGGCTGTGGCCACAGAGACCTCTGGCCGTGGTGACGGCTGGTGACCTTACAGGAGTCAGGATGCACAGCTGGGGAGAGCCTGGGTTTCTGCGCTGGCCTGGCAGCCTCCTGGGATGCGGAGGTGTCCAGTGCCCATTAGAGGGACCCAAGAAACTCCGACACCCTCTCTCACTAGGCTGCGGTTAGATCAGGGCATGTGGGATTCAGAACTGGAGCCTCTGCAGAAATGAAATACTATCTGAGGTGACTGATAGAACAGAACGTCTCAAGATGTCAGCAGAGGCAGAAATGTGATCTCAGACGCGGGACAGATGTGGCTAAGAATTCCTGGTGAAGGAGTGTGGTTAGACATCATGGTTTTTAGGACCTCAAGAAGGAAGAGCCTTCAAGGGAGGACGAAATGTGTCCGCCAGCTGTTTCCTGTTAAAGTGGTGGCAGGTTACCACATGGCTTCTGAACCTGCTTACAGCCCAGTCTTCACCCCACTCCTTCTTTCAAAGTATAAAATTCTCAGTGACAGCAAAAAGTATTTTGTTGTTTTCTTTGCTTTAAAGACTACTAAACTCCCTAGAATGTGTGACCTTAAGGCTGTGTAGGAATTCACATTACCAACTCCAGAATTTCTTCACTCATGCCTGTCATCTGCTCCTTTCACTTTGGTTCACAAGGCAGGGGACTGAGAAGACAGCTGTGACCTGAAAGGATTCCAACATGTATAATGGAAACGACCATTGTCTCGGCCTAACTAGGAGTCCCGCGTTGTAAGGACGAGGCTGGACGGCCACTCTCCGGACACGATGATCATAGGAAAGGGGTGGAAGGCGCAGGGGGAGGAGGGAGCACAGGTGCCCCCACGAAGATTCACAGTCATTTTCAAGCTCTAACTGCTTCTGGGAAGCAAAACAGAATCCATAATTCCCAGCTCGGGTTCCCAGTTCAATGCACGATTCTCTTCCACACAGAAAAGTGGAAAATTCGATGGCCTCGCCTGAGACTGGGTACCACCAGGGAGCGCATTTTACGTAGGTATCTGTAGATCTGCATCTGTGTCTATTCCTGCATCTGTGAAAATAGAGACGATCAAAGTAGAGATGGAGGTAGAGAGATTTGTCTGGCTCTCCTGGTACTTCTGTGTGAGTTTTTGTGTTTTCCTTGCCTGTATGGGAGGCCTCAGCCTGCAAAGTAGCCTCTGCCTGCTTGCCCTGCGGACTCACAGACCCCTTGCTGGCCAACTGGCTGGTTAGGTGGGAGCACTTATAGGTCTGCCGGAGTCCGGCCTACCTGCTGAACACTTGAAGTTATACAGATGCATATATGTGTGTGTGTGTGTGTGTGTGTGTGTATCTGTATATGTGCACTGAAATACAATATAAAGTCTAAATACAGGTATAATCTGTATACATATTTATAAATGACTATAAAATAGAAAATAAAAAGAATAGAAACAAACTATTATCTCAAAGCTCCTACTGTTTCCTTTCTTTTATGAGCTAAGTTGAGTTTGTCTTTGAGACCAGATGTCCTTTTCTTCTGGGAACTGCCCCAGTGGGGAAGACACTCTTCTGGGAAGGAGACATTTGAAACCATGTGCTCTGGCCGCATGCAGCCAACTCCTCTGTGGTGTGAAGGTTGTAATTACTGTGGGAAGAGTCACATTTCTGCAGACTGTGATTCTTTCGGGTAATTGTCTTTCACAAATATGGACTCAGGCTACAGCGGGCCGAGGCCCTGCCGCTCATTCACGGGTGCCGGTGCCTGACAGTGTCTGGAAAAGACCCTGCTGACTGCTGGGGCCCATGTGGCCAGACCTCTTTCCAGCTCCCCTGGAGGCGAGATTGTCGACAAAGGAAATGAGAACGCTAGGGGGAAGAAGTGGGGTAGACACAGTGAGCTTGGGCGCAAGATGGAAAGGAGTAGCGCATAGGATACTGCAGCAGATCAGTGGTTTCATCTCTATATTATTATAAAGGGATAATCCAGGGGCTGGGACAGGTGCTCTGAACCATGCTCACTAGCATTTCATGGAACCAGAGGGCAGCGTTATCCCGATTCATTTCCATTTTTTGTGAGGTTTCCCCCAGAGGATTGGATATAGTCACCTGGGAAGGGTTATTAGCATTGTGCTGTATTTCATCCATAGCAAAGTTGAACCAAGAAGTGGAAGAAAGTGAGGGAGTTTTTCTGTTGACTCACTTTTTAATGACTCGCCATTAACTCAGATCTAAGAGATGTGACAACGAATGACACTCCCATGACTCCCCTAAACTTTGCTCTCCCCATGAATGGCCCCACCTCAACCTGCTTGATTGTGCCAGAAACATGACAACCACTCGTGACTTGCTTTGTGTCTAGCTTTGGCGAACTAGGTACATAGATCTAGTCATGAAGGAGTAAGAAAAACTGCAATTTCCGTTCTGCTCTAAGCAACTATAAAATAGGAGAAAATACAGGAAATAACTATTTGGACAAAGGTAGACAAGGCAAAACAAAAACAAAAGTCAAAATAAGATGGTGGCTCTTGAGCAAAGGGAAACAGTTAGGGTGAGGCCTCTGTCATCTTGCCTTTCTGTCTGGAGGTAAGTTCTAGAAGCACAGACAGGAATCCTAACGGAGCAGGCAGTTTAAGGGAGATGAAAAGACAGAGATTGGGGAGGCCAATTGTCTCCGATTCATGGAGCAGGGCACTCAAAGAAAGGGAGCACCGCAAGACAAAGAACTCTTTGCCTGTAATGGCTCTACAGCCTTTCTAAACACAAATCAATGCAAAGATAAAGTGGAAATTCCAAGGCCATACCAGGAAAACCTGATGAAAGACGATTATGGAGGGCACTAGGATGATTGCTTTCTGGAGCTTATGTAGAGCTGAAAATCATTCTAATTCCCTCCAGCCAGGGTGGAGAGAGCTGAATTGATCACATGGACATCAGAAGAAACCCTAGAAGGGGGATGACTTAGAAGAGGGTTAAATATGTCACAGAATAAAGGCTACTTTAGACCTAAAAGAACTTAACAAATAAACCTAAAATCAAATGAAACCACAGTAACCTAACCATCTGTTAGAAAAAGTCTAATACTCTTTATGGGAATGCAATAAAGTCTAGCAACCAACAATGTAAACTCACATTAGTCAGCATCCATTAAAAAACAGAAGGCATAAAAATGAAAGAAAATATGACCCATAAAAAGGAGAAAACACAGTTAATAGACAGTGATTCAGAAAATAAAAAATCAACAAGCAGGGACTGTAGAATTTAGTAGAAAATAACATTACAATAGCAATTATAGGCATATTTGCATATATGAAGGAAAAAAAGCAGGGATAAATGTAGGATGTAAAAGTAATGTGTGGCTATGATTGATACCAGATTAGAAAGTTCAGAAGAAAAGATCAGTGGACCTGAAGACAAAGCAACAGAAACTATAAAAAATTAAACATACAGAGAAAAACCAGTTGAACAAAATGAAGAAACCATCTTCAACTTGTGGGACAAAATCAGAATCTAACATACTTGTCACTGAGCCCCAGAAAGAGGAGAGAGCAGGAGAGATGGAAAAAAATGGTTGAAGAAATAATGGCTGAAAAATTTAAAGCCTGATAAAAATTCCAACCAAAGGATCCAAGAAGCTCAATGAACCCAGGTAGAGAAACACGGCACACAGCTTATAAGTGCCAAGGACTGCTTTTCTGAGTTTAAATTTCTTTAAAATATATAATCCAAGGAAAAATAGCCATGCACTGTGAGGTTTATATCGTATAGTATCACAAGTGAATACATGACAATGTTAATAGGAGACATAAATAGAAACAGGTGCTGTTTTAAGGTTGTGAAGGTAGCTGTGATAGGTTACAAATACATATTGCAAATCTTAGGCAACCACTAAAACAATAAAATAAGTATGATTTCACTTGAAAGTTGATAAACAAAATGTTAATAGTACATGTTTCTAATAATTCAATAGAAAAGATAATGTAGAGTCTTAAAAATTAACCTTGAAGAAGGCAGTAATCCAAGAAGAAAGGCATCGGGGACCCCTGGGACACACAGCAGCACAATGGCAAATGTGAATAAAGCCAGATTAATAAACACACTAAGGGTCAATGTTCTACATACCTCAGCTAAAGACAGAGATTCTTAGAATGTGTTAAAAAGAAGAAACCTGTAGCTATGTGCTTGGCTAGTGGTACAAAAACCCAGAGGGAAGCAGAGATGTAGGCAGGTTACAAGTAAAATTAACAAAGAATAGGAGCAGAAAACAATCATCAAAATAAAGCCGAGGTATTTTGCGGATATCAAAGTACACTTTACAACAAGGAACATTGCCAGGAATATGGAGGAGCACCTCATAAACAGGCCGATTTTTCAGGAGCCCTAACTCTCTTAAACTGAATGTCCGTAACAACAGAAAGTCAGCACACGAGGCAAGACGACAGCACTGAAAGAAGACACGAAAAGTTCACATTCATGGTGAGATTTTGGCGCTCCTCTTGAATCCTGTAGCTAGAGCACCGGTCATGAACACAGACTCAGTCAGACTGACCGGACTGGCACTCAGAGCAGCCTCCAAGAGGCATCAGGGCCTCGCCGGTCATCGCTCGGCAGCGCCCGGCTCCTCCACCGAGCAGCCTGAATTCCGCGTGACGCTCCAGGTGCTTCCTGGGAAGGTGAACTTACCTTGGCTCTGGGGGCGACTTCATTATTCATCATTGTGAAAGCAGATCTGCTCTTTGAAACTACAGATTCTCATTAAATGAGTTACTGGGATTCCTAGGAGCTGCCCTCCCTTCCGTCTTCTTGCCTCAGGAAGGCGCTGGGTGAAGGTGCCTGGCAGTGTCCCGCTGTGCTGTCCCTGTGTAAGACCATGTGAATGCATCTGGGTGACTGCCAGGCGCCCCGGACAGAACGTCAGCCATCCTTGGCAACTGTCCTAGCAAAACATGGCGGACATCACGACGAGATAAAACTGATGAGATGACAGTGAAAATGGAAGTGGAAATACCGTAAATTTAGACTATATCACTTTTAGGATATTTGTGCACCTATCAGAAAAAACAAAACAAACCAGAAACGGTTGTCTGGGGATCTGGAGAAAGCTCTGGGGAGTAGGTGTGGCGTCGTCAGTCTAACTGTTGGCGGTTGGAGTCACAGGAGAGAATGAGGTTACCGATCCCGCTGCCCGTTAGGCCCGCCAGTGGCCCGGCGCTCTAGCCCGTGACCTTTTGGCTGCTCCTCTAGCACCCAAGCTCTCTCACCCCAGAGCCTTTGCATCCTTGGGCCCTTTTCCGGCTGAAGCGGCTGCCGCCTCCCCACCATGCGGGGCTCAACTCAAGCGACTCTCTTTCAACTCAAAGTCGCTCTCCTTCACCTATTGATCCTAGAGTCTGAAGATTTACACACACAAACGCACACACAAATAAATCCAACAAGCAAAATGCCAAGTGGAGACAATGCAAACGAAGCCCATCCACAGCCGCGTGGCTGAAGAGTGGGCTGTGCCTACCCCGGGGGACGAGGAGCTGCAGCTGCCGGGCAGCTACGACGAGGCCGTCCCGGGGCCGAACCTCCATACGTAATGCTGAATGAAAGGAAAGAGTCACGGAATAGTACACACGGTGGTGTTAATTTTTCAGTGTTCAAATATATTGAATAGAGATATGCCTTTTTGTGTGTCAAGTAAGACTGTATAAAAAAGCACAATGGTTAACAACATATTCAAGAATCTGGTTCCTTCTGTGGGGCAGGAAGGGAATGACGTTAGGAAAAGGTATTTAGGAAATTTTTAGTCCTTGACCAGACAGCAGCAGAACGTCTTCGTCTTCTTATTATTTAAATTTCACATTATACTTTATAAACTGTTTTTGAATTCATGGTATTTTTCACAATAGAAATGTTCTTTTTTAAAGAGTGAAATGAGACTATCAAGCCACAAAATTCCTTTTCCTCATAATCATGACATGAGTGTGAACTGCATGTGCTCCTGTCTCTCGGTCCCCGGCTACTACGTGTAGGAACTGGACTCGTGGCCAAGGTCTCTTTCCGTTCTTACAGCTGTCACTCAGCGAAGGGCAGGCAGGCTGGAGGGGACCTTGAGCAGACATCTGGTCTGTCTCCACGGTTTCCAGCAGTTGCCTGCTAATCAAAACCAATCCGGGCAAAAGGGAAGCCATTGATTTGGAAATCTCACCCTCCCTTTCCCCAGAAGGAACTTACAGACTTCTCACGTAATTCAGCGTCTCTGGAGGCTTCCTTCTGACGTGCACAGACCCTACGCTGTCGGGCCTCCTTTCGACTGTGCAACACACTCAGGGCTGAAGATCTTGGGGGACGAGTACACGGAGCTTCCGGTCTGAAGTGTCATGGCGCCCAACACAGAGCCAGCTCGGTGTCCTTCCCTCCACACGACAGGGCACAGGGGCCTCGTGGAGAGCGCGCGGAAAGGGAGCGGCAAGGAACGGCGGCCCAATGTCGTCCTTGGCCACGTCAAGTCCCCGGCGCTGGCAGCGCGAACATGATACGCAGGGGTCTCTCCGAGCACAAGCGGCCGAGAAACACGAAACCATATGTTTCCACAGAAATTCCTTCTCGTGCTGCAGAAGCAGCACTGTTTCTCATGCCCCCGCAACTGAACTGCCCTTGAAACTCGGTTAACTCGAGCCGAATTTAATCGCTGTGTGACCCAATCAGGCATCCGTAACTGGGGTATCGAATATCCTACTTGACGTTGCTTCTAATCTCCGTTTCAACCGGCTCTTTCCTTAGGGACCTCGGAGCAAAGAGTGGGCAGCACAGTAATGAAACGTGGTAAATCTGGTTAAAGAGAAAAACGACTCAAAATACGTTCCTTTGTCTCCTCTCAGCAGCCCCGGAAAGAGTGTGGCTGACTCGGGGTCACCGAGTCCTACGACCAGCTTTTAGGAGGAAGAGCCCGGCTGCACCGGCCACCCCCGGACCGAGCTCGGTCAACGGACAGCATACAAAAGGCCTCTGTTACAGATACGCTTTGAGAGCCCAGGTCACCGTCACGAACCTCTGTGTGTGTGGTGCCGTCCCCGCTTGCTGAACTTCTGGGGTCTTTGCAAAGTGACCACCTGACCCAGTCCTGTGGCTTTGCCACCGGCCAAGTCATTGCTCCGTCTGGGGGTCGGGCGGGGAACTGAGGGCCAGGCCTTGCTGTGAGGACAGGTCGACACTGGTTTCTTCGCCCTGGAAGGGGACACTTCCGGCGCTGGCCCGAGCCAACAGGAGTGGCTCTCAAGGGAAGTCAGGGGACATTCTTGGAGGGCCCTCCAGTGTGCACGCTCTGCTCTGCAGCTGGACCTACCGGAGGCCACAGCCATGTTCCAGACAGGAGCTGGTGATGGTGAGGGCCGGGGGAGCCCGAGAAAGCCCGACCGCAGAGGGCTCTGAGGGGCCGTCTGCACGCGGAGACGGCGCCTGCGAACCTGAGCGCGTAACACGCCCTCTGCGTGCTTTCGCGTGGCCTGGGAAAACGGGAAAACGGGAAAACGGGAAAACGGGAAAATCTTGGACATGGGGAAGCGCTGCTTTCGCAGGGAGTGTGTGATGGTCGAGTCTGTTTCTCTCACCGCCGGTGGAAGGGCCTCCGCAGCCCGCTTTGCACCAGGCCCCTGTCCTTTCGGCAGAGGCAGGGCTGCGAACAGGACCTCGCCCCGCTCCACAGCGATCTGGGGCTGAGCAGCTCCAGACGCCGGGGCACCGCACGGGAGGTTCCATGAAAGGGGAGTTGAGTTTGGGTGGCTTGGGCCCTGACTGGGGGCGGTCAGTGGCCTTCCTGGAGGAGCGGCGTCCGCTAGAAACTCCACAGGAGTTGCCAGGGAGGGGATGGGTATTTTGTCGCCTCCCATCTTCACGTCCCTCCCGCACAGGGTGTCTCCCGCGTTGCACAGCGTGGCGGAGGGTTTCCGTTCAATCTGCTACAGTCGCGGGGCTCCTGGGACGCGCAGGGGGCGTAGGCGCCATGATGTCAGTTGCTGTCCTCTTCCACAGGCGCGGCCAGCAGTGCGTCTCACGGAGTCACACAGTCACACAGGCTTTTCGTGCAGTGTCTTCAGCCAGCTCCGGCACCTGGCTTATGCCTTCCACTGTGACCCTGTGTCTAACTGTCACCTAGTGTGCCATCACAGACTGGCCCCAAGGTCCATGGCAGACACCCACGCGAACATTTCTCTTGACAGCTTGTGGGCCTGGGATGTGAGAGGCCTTGGCTGTGGGAAGAGGCTTTATCAGCCATCATGGGGGAAGCCAGCGTCACCGCGGCCAGCCTGACAAGAGCCTATAGCAGTCAGTGACTCCAGAGCCCTCACAGTCCCCTTCGCCATCCTGATGATAAACACATTCTGTTTTCCTGCCCATTTGCAAACAGTGTGACTTTTGGTGACTATCTCCTGATTCTCTGGCCCATTGCGGAAGGCCGTCCCTCCTCCCCTTTGGGCGTTTATTTAGCTGACATACTGGGCCCTGGGGCTTCGAAGCGCCCCTCCTGTGTGCGGGGTCATTCTCCCCTCGGCTTTCCCAGTCAGCGGAAGAGGGGCTTTCGGATCACTCTTGCTCGTCACACAGGACACCGGATATCCATGAAGTGACAAGGGTCACGCTGGTCACCAGGAGCCCAGTCAGGGAGCATCCTCGCCCACATAGAGTATAAGTAATGTTTGGGTTTTTTTTCCAGAACTCCTAGGAAGTGAGCTGGTTCCAGAAAGACAAGACCCACAAGGCTGTCATATGTGTGACAACTGGGCCTGCGCCAATGACCCCCTGTCCAGTTCTGGTCGCTGACCACCTCCAACGGGCTCGAGCCCTTGTCTCCCGCTGTCCAAGGTCACATCATTCTAGAGGGGCCATCCAGCCTAAGATGCTCTGCGTGTCCTGCTGACGAGCACTTTTTCCGAGAATGCTGCTTATTTCTAGAACGTTCCAATTCATGCAGAAGCTTACAAATTGCCTACTGTCTCGGAAAATTTCATAGCCCTGCCAGCTACACCAAGCGATTCCCTCCTCCTCAAGAAAATGTTCTTTCTTATTAATGTGCTGCATTTACTGCTCGGGCAGTGTTTCAGACAGACAACTCAGATCTTGTTCTGTTTCCAGAAATAGGAACTCTAATCAGGAACATCAAATAAAAAATGATGGTGAAAGTGTCTCTGAATGAAAAAGATAACATATTGAAACTGTTCTATTACTGTTGTCTGTGTATTGTCAGGTTTTGGTCTAAATAGCAACACTAACCAGAAAGATATTCTTTTGAGATCTTGAAAAACAATATGAAAAGTATCTTTGTATATAAGAAGACAGAATTTCACCTCCAGAGTCTAAACAGTGCTTGGAGATTGTACACACTTTGCTAAACACACATTTTAAAACATGGGGAGGAAGAAAGCCACCCAGTTACTAACTCCTTCTGGGTGGGGAGGAAGGGTGTTTTCCTCACAGCTCCCTGTATATTTGAAATGTGTTATAATGAGGATGACTTGGCTCTGATGACTTGAGACGCCAGGGGCAAAAATGCCCAACCCCACCCGGCTTAAACCAAAGGGACTGCTTATCCCCTGTGGCTGAGGAACAGCATGGGGCTCTCTCCGGGGGACTCAAACGGCACCACAGGGCTGTCGGTCTCCGCTGACCCCTGGGCCTGGCGGGCCCACCTGGACCAGCGAGGCTGGCAGGCAGGGGCAGTGGTCTCCCAGAGGAACGGGGCATCTGTGGACCGGTGGAGTCTGCCAGGCCAGATCACCAGGTGTCCATGGCAGCTGTGCTACTTCTGTAATTGATGAAGGAACTGACACCAGGTATGTGCGGGAGCAGCTGTGACTTTGGGTTGGAAGACTCAGAAGCTGGTGTTGATTTCGGCCAGGACGCTCCGGCAGGCAGAGGCCCAGGTAAGCGCTCAGCTTGGGAGCCAAACCGTGGACTTGAAAGCGGCCGGGACCCTGGGTGGGTGTGGGCGGCATCAGCCTGCCTCCCAGGCTCTGGTGCCAGGCCAGCAGCGGGTGCGCCCGCCCCAGGCCTGCGGGGAGAGAGGGGCCGGTGACCGTGAGCCTTCAGAAGGCCTCCTGCTGCCAGGCAGCTCGTGTGTGAGTGACTGACCCTCAGCCCTGCTGTGCCAACTCCGCATCCAGCGACTGCACTGGAGCTGCGCACAAGCTGGCTGCTCGCCCGCTCCCCAGGGCCGGTGTCCCTGCTGGCATTGCGTGGCAATACCTTCTTTTTATTCCCAGAGCACTTTACTTCTAAAAGATGTGTTTCATGATCACATACAGATTTAGAAATTCAAATAGGTCAGACGTGAATAAAACAGAAGGGGAGGCACTCCCTGGTGGAGCAGGAGTTAGGTCCGCCGCCTCTGGCAAAAGCACAGTCCACACATCCCAAGGACCTGAATTCGCGGCCCAGGGCCGGGGGATCAACTAAGATGGACAAGTGAAATAAAATAAAATAAACGCCTCTTCCTCCTCTCTCTTCCTGCCTGCCTGCTTGCTGGTCTTCATTCTTGCTGCATCCTTCCTCAAAAAAAAGTGGGGAGAATCACCCATATTTCATCCTTTCCCCAAAGATAACGATCCTAACTTCGGCTTCCCCCCTAGATGTCTGTGCTGACACTAACACACCACACAGCAATCAGTTCACATCGTACCGTCTTTTGCATCTTCATTCTCCATGTCGATGTGTGTCATGAGTGTAACTTGCCACAGAGCGTAGGGAGCCGTTCAAAGGACACAGCACTGTTTCCACGGGCGTCTGTGTCCCAGTTTTCCCACCTCCAGAAACAAGGTGAGCAGCGGGCATCTACTTGGCTGATTTCTTCTCCAGCAGTTTCATCAGGACGAGCCCCCTACAAACGAGATCCTGGATGAAACGGCAAGAGGGGATCCCCTCACCCCATGCCACTGGGCCAAGACCAGTCTCTCGGCACTGACCCGCAGCTCCATCGTGGGTACTGTGGGGTTGTGCCCTGGCCATACGTCCCCACACCCGCGGGGCAGCCCGTCTGCTTTGTCCCTCCGCCTCGCCTGTGCCTGGGCACCTGCCCTCCTGAGGAGAGCTGTCAGAACGTGTGACCTGCGACCCGCTTTACTGCCTTACCCCCCCAAGTACAAGCCCCCTCTGGGGGGGGACTTTGTTCCACTTTCTGTTTCTTGCATTAAAAGCACCTGTGAAGTACAGCATGCACAGTGATGAGTGCGCAAACACAGGTGCAGTTTAGTGGGCGGTGACAGAGTCGATGTCTGCATAACTGTCACCCAGGACAAGACCAGCAAACGTCACCTGTCCCAGCAGCTCCCTGTTTCTGCCCTCACACCCACCTCTCCCCTGACCCACACGCCATCCCCAACAATGATTTCCTTCTTCCTTTATAATTTTGACACTTACCTATGCATTTTTTTAAAGGAAAGGTGCAGGCAGGAAGAGAGGAAGCAGCAGCATTTTTATTTATTTTATTTTGCTGTTCATCTTGACTGCTCCCCCAACCTGGTCTTGACCCCGGGGCCTGGGGATGTGTGTGGGCTGCACCCGGGGTGTACGAGGCCGCTCGGCCTGTCTCTGCGATCTTAAGCAATGTGGTTGAGTTGTCCATTTTGGAACTGCACAAAGTGGAAGCTCACTGATGTCCCGTTCTTATTATGTTTGTAGGTTTACATCGGCCATTTCGATGGACTTTCATGAGCAATAATAGTATAAAATCTTATGTCCTGGAAGACTATTTCTGGATTCCACGCCGTTCCAGGGCTTTGTCGAGCTGTACGTTGATACCATATTGCTATAACTTTGAATAAATCCTACTCTCTGGAGAGAAACTTCCCTCCTGTTTCTTCAAGAGTCTTGATTTATTCTTGCCTTTTGAATTCCCATATCAATTTAGAATATGCTTATCAAGTTCCAAAATCAGGTTGAAATTTGAATAAAAATTGCATCTTTCTATTAAAGAGTTTCCAACTTAGGAACAAACCGCCATTCTCCATTTGCCGGGATCTTCCTCAATACCAGTCAATGACTTAGTTTCCCCTATCATTTTCATTTCTGATGTTTTTCTATTTCTGCTATGTTAGTTACACTTCTGCTCTGAGGTTTCTGAGATAACCTGGCACTACAGGTTTGGGTGGAGATCCACTGGGGACCCCTCCACAGGGGTCTGCCCTGCCCTTCTGGGCACTGGGGCACTGCACACCAGGGGTACCGGGGGCATGGAACACTTGGTGAAGGCTAGCCTTAGCCATGGGCATTCAGGGGCGCAGGGAAATGTGCGTGCACGTGTACACGCATGTGTGGATGTATGTGTGTGCATGTGCGTGCGTGTGTGCTCCTGTGTGCACTCTCAGGCAAGGTGGGCTCCTGCGGCTCTGCTTCCAGTGGCCCCGCGCCTTTTTATTGCTGCTCTCCTCACTCCTAATGTCATCAAAACACAGCTCAGTTTCAAGTCTGGCTATCAAGCACCTTTCAGTTTTCCCACCTTCCTGTGCTGATCAATCCTCATGAGCAATGCTTGTGTTTACTAATTTTTAGTTTGCTGGTTTCTTTCTTTTTTCTAGAGGAATGATGTAGGCAGGAATGAAGGCAAGAAGGCAGACAGGAAGAAAGAAGTGTTCCGTTCATTTTATCATTTAATTGTACATTGTGGTGTTCAGCTGCCCTGGGCCATGTAACTGGGTCCTGGGATGTACGTGGCTGCACCAGCCAGAGGCAGCGGATGAAACCACCACTCCACTGGCGGGGGGAGGGGTGCCTGTATTATATCTTTTTACATTATTTCTTGGTTTTACCTTGCTCTGTGATTTTCAGGATATTGAATCACACCACATTCACTTGTTTTTAATAATAAGTAAATCCCTTCACCAGATGATCCCACCTCCAACATCCTCCTCCTCTGAATAAGTGAACCTTTGTTACCAAAATCCAAAGGTTTATTTTAATTTCAATAATCATGTCATCTTTGTCATAAGCTAACTGATCACATATGCATGGGCTATTTCAGTGCTCTGAATTCTTTTCTGTCCATCAGTGCATCTGCTTCCATTCTAGCACTTTTTTAAAAAAAAATAACCAGTGCTTTGTAGTGTATTTTGAAGGTAGGACATGTAATTCCTCCATCTTTCTGTTTTTTTTTCTTTTTTTTCTTTTTATTTGTTTCGAATTGCTTTAGCTGAGGCAGAGGTGGGCAGGTTTTATGGGCCCATACAAATTTTAGTAGTATTAGTTTCATTGCCTTGAAAAATATCATTGCAATACTGATCAGGAGTGCATTAAGCCTGTATATTGGTGTAGGTAAAATAGCCATTTTGATAATATTAATTCTTCTTAACAATGAGCAAGGAATATTTTGTTTTTGTGCCTTTTTTTTTTTTTTTTACCAAAGTCCTGAATTTTCACCTCCTTTGTTAAGTTTTTTTCTAGGTTTTTCATTTTTTGAAGCAAATATGTGTGATTGGTTTCGTGATTTCCTATTCTCATTTGTATATAAAATGCAACACATTTTTGTAGATTAATGTGGTAACCTGCCACCTGAATATACTTGTTTATAATTTCTAAAAGTCTTTTGGGTTTTCTATGTCATCTGCAAATAGTGATAGTTTTACTGCTTCCTATTCAATTTGAATTCTTTGTATTTCTTTTTCCTTTCTAATTGCTCTGGCTAGGACCTCCAATACTATATTAAATAATAGTGATGAGGGTGGGCAGCCTTGTCTTGTACCGAAGTTTAGAGAAAGGCTTTCAGTTTTTCACCATGAGTTAGCTATGGGCTTACCATATATGGCCTTTGTTATGTAAAGGTAATTTCTTTCTATATCTATGTTATTGAGCTTTTTAAATTTTTTGTCATAACTGGGTGCTGAATCTTGTCAATTGTTTTATTTGCATCCATGAAATGATTATATAATTTTATTCTTTCTTTTATTGGTGAGGTTTATGACATTAATTGATTTATAGATATTGAACCATCTTTGCATTCCATGGATGAATTCACTTGGACATAGTGTATGATGTACATTGTATTCAGTTTGATAGTTGGTTTTTTTTGTTTTTTTAAGGAGAGGTGTAGGTGGCAATGAAGGCGAGTAGGCAAGCAGGCAAGAAGAGAGAGGAGGAAACATTTTCATTTTTATTTTGGTTGTTCATTTTGGTTGTTCACCCTGCTGTGACATGAACCAAATCCTTGGAATATAAGTGGATTGAGCTTGGCTACAGGTGGACCCAACTGCTGCTCCATCGGGGCACGCCTGGTTTGCTAACGTTTTGTTGTGTATTTTTCTTTCATCTATTTTTATCAGATATATTGGTCAATAATTTTATTTTTTGTCATATCTGGTATCCGAGTAAAATTGACTTCATAGAATATGTCTGGCGTGTTTTTTTGAAAGATTTTGAGAAGGATGTACTGTCTTTCTAGAAACATCTGGTGAAACTCACCAGTCTGTCCCTAGGCTTTTACTCTTTGAAAGACTTTGATTATAGTTTCAACTTTTAATTACTTGTGATTGGTCTATTTAGGCTTACCATTTCTTCCTGCACCAATCAGACTAGTTAATTCTAAAAATGTGTCCATTTCTTCTCAGTTGTGCAACTTACTGGCTTATGGATGCTCACAGTAGTCTCATAGCCCTTCATGTTTCTGTGGTATCTACTGTAATTTCTCCAATTTCATTTCTGATTCTGTTTAGTTTTCTTAATGAGTCTAGTCTACCAATTTTATTTATCTTTTCAAAGAACCAGCTCGTGTTTTCATTGATCTTGTGTATAGTGTTTTTGATTTCTATTGAATTTGCTTCTGCTTGAATTTTTATTATTTCTTTCCTTCTAATTTTTGGCTTCATTCGTTCTTTTTCTAACTCTTTTAGATATAAGGTTATATTGTTTAGTTGAGATTTTTATTGTTTCTTGATACAAGCCTGTAGCACAGTGAATATTTATCAAATATCTTAAGCACAAACATTATTTTGAATTCTCTCTTTCTGGTTTTCTCTCAGGATTTAGACTGCATTTCTTACATGTCATCTTGGTTCTTAGATCTTTCTATGGATTCTAAACCTCTCTCCATGCTATTATTTGCTTTCTGTGAGACGGTTAGTTTGAATTACTCAGACTGCTATTATCAAAAACAGGAACTTCCAAAACGTATCTAATTTCTAAATTCTGAATCAGACCCAAACAAGAGTTTACCAAGTTTAGAAATAAAGGGAAAAGAGAGCAGTGAGTCTCTTTTCTTCATAAAAGATCTTTTTTTTCAGTATGGCAACATTGTGAGAACTAGGAATACCTTTAAAAATATGATTTATATAAAATCCTTATATTCTGAAATAAGACTTTATGATGATTTAAATAGTATTTTTATAAAAGTCATTTTCGCTAACTGATTATACTGACATTTGTTTCTTCTAAGTGTGGGATTTTATTTTGAGGCAGTTTAACACATGCTTTTCAGAAATTTAAAAGATTTTATTCTAAAACTATTTTAGTGGTTAGATAAGTAGGTATAATAAATCACAAAACCAATTCTGTTTGCCAAATTTCTCCTTGAATATGACTACAGATTTATAATTCTGATACAGATATATAATCCATCGGATTCCTGCAGTTGCTGCCAGCTGCCAACTAGAATGATTTCTACTGATGCTCAGGAGACTGCTAATGGAACAAAACACTCTATCCAATTTCTTCCATCTCTGAATGTCAACAGCAAAACATGCCTTAATTATTGAACTTAAAACACCTAATGTAATGAATATACGGTCAGAGCCAAGATGATTTTGTGGAATCTAATAAAACATTCATGCATTTGATATCTTGTGGAAACTAGGAACATTTTTTATGGGCAGAAAACAGTATGGAAGATACATGTAATATTTTCAGAAGCCATCGCCAACATTCATCCTAAAAGCACAAGTGGATAAACTCAGATGATCTGCTATTAATACGTTTTTCTGTTAATATTCAGCAACAGCAGTTTTCAAAAAATTAGAAAATCATAGAGGAAAAGCTTAAAATTACAAAGGCTCCCAATGGTATATTCTCACACTTACTCTTCCGGGTTACACAGGAGAGTTTCCCTTTGTTTCAGAACACACCCACGCCTCTGCTCTTGCGTTCCACCCACACCATCCACGTCCTTCACCGCCGAACTTCTCACCGAGGACTCGAGCCCTGTTTCCCTGACCCGACCTCCCTCTGGAAGTGAAGGGCTGCTGAGAACCTCTGAGTGAAGCCTCGTGTCTCAGGCCTCTGTGCCCTGGGCCTTCCAGACATGGCTCTGCCATCCAGACACGCCTTTGCCTTGGTTCCAGGCTCTATGACCTCTGCTCTCTGCCCTCGTCCCGACTACACTTCTCCCCTGGCTCCTTACTTGCTCTTCCGTGTGCTCAGAACTGTCACCTGCTGTCTTCTCTGCTTACACTCTCATGCACACCCACAGGAGCATTACTCTGTGACGACGCCCCTAAACTCTGCACCTCCTGGGTTTTGACTTAGCTGTTTATTGGCCTGCTTTAGCTAGACCCTCTGTGGCATTCGGATGGTCTGATTCAGTCACTTTCTGTCACGTTTCCGTCACCCCTCGCTTTTGTCTGGTTTGAAAAGGGAACATCCTTCTTGCAATGGGTCAAGTTCGAACATCCCACGTCACTTCTGATGCTCTCTCCAGCACGTACCATCTACAGCTCCTCTCTCCGACCTGCCCTTTGCAGTCAGTGGGGATTGTTTCAATTTTCCACTCTCTGCTCCCTGGGTTTGGCTTCTGGAACAACCTCCAGATGAATTCATCACCCCGCCTAGAGCCCCTTGCCCACAGTAGCCTGGGTTAGTCATCCTGGCTCCAACGCCGGCTGCCACACTGCAGGCAGTGTTTACTGACCCCGAGGCCCTGTCCTCCTCGCGCCTTTGCGCACTGTCTTCCCCGAAGGCCGTGCTTCCCATTCCCGTCGTGCCCCTGATGCGTCTGCCACGACACTGTTCACCCCTCAAGGTGGCTGGGGCGCCAAGCCAGTCAGTGAGGGAAGCAGAAAAACCCCATCCCGGACGTGAGACTGCACACACAGTGGGGAAGTCCTGCCTGAAGACGGGGCGCATCGAAGGCCAAACCGCTAAGGAGTAAACAAAAACACCCAGTTGGAAGAGTCTACTGAAGACTCTTCTCCGCTGTCTACACTCGTGCTCCCAGTTCCCTGCCCCGCTTCGCTGTTAAACCCGCTCCAGTCGAACCTCCACGGACACATCCCTCAGGCCACCCATCACCTCCGAGGTCACAGCCCGGAGGCTTGTTCCAAGCCTGCTCCTTTCCATGTCGACTGAGCAACTCCATCCGCCCCACGAGTCAGCCCAGCACCTCGGCGTCCGCGCAGCACCTCCCACAGGCCCTAATCCCTGGCCTCCACCCTCGGCGTGTCCTCGCCCCGTCTCCTTGGCTCCACGCCACCAGCAGCTCCTCCACCTTCGCTGCATTACTGGCGGCTTCAGTCACCACTGCCACTCCTGCACCCTTCTCTTCCCGAATCTGCTCTCAGTTTGGCTGTCACAATGACCCCATGGAGTCTGAAGTCAAATCCCATCACCCTCTGGTCCCGAAGCGACCGCACTCCGTGTGGCCCGTCCCTGCCGTGGCCCGGAGGCCAGTGGCGTCCGTCTTCCCTCCGCGTCTCTGCACTCTGGCCGCTCAGCTCTGGGCGCTGCCGGGCTCCCTGTGGCTCCTGGGTAAGCAGGCCGTTCACTCGCCAGATGCCATGTGACCAACTCCTCCCCTCCTTCAGATCTTTGCCTAAGGAAGCCAACTGTCACCATCGCCCAGACGGTGCTCTATATTCATGCTTCCGATGTTTGCCACCCCCGATGCAGGTACCTCATTTACTGGTTTTGTCTTTTTTCTGTCCCCCCGCTAGACTGTAGAGTCGGCGTCCATGGACACATCCCAAGAATCTGCAGTCGTGCTTGGCACATAGCAAACATAATAAATACCTGCTGAATGAAGGACTTTTCAGAGTAAAGGTTCTGCATGGTACCCAAAGAGTTTAATGGACCTAGCAGCAAATGCAGGGAAGAAGCGGACCCGCAGAGGTCAGGGAATCTGTGACTGACTGGACCCTCCCATCCCTGCACAAGGTCACCGCCACGTACGAAACATACAGCTGTAACTGTGTATTTTTTATTTAAAATAAGATACTGGATACAACAACATAAACATCTTAAGCATCAATACATGAAGACACATCTTTAAACATTTAGAAATAATGACCATTCTTAAGTATCAATACACAATATTTGTCAGTTCTAGCATAACACTAGATGATGTGCACTTTGGAAAGAGTAAAAACTTGTTAAGTAAAAGCTAATTATAAACTCATATATTTTACCTATTTGCTATAGTCAGCAACAAATATAAAATAGTATCTAATAAAATAATCATAGTATATGATGAAAACAAATACAAATGTAGTAAGCAACAAAGACTTTAAAATTTAAAATACGAATTGTATATAAAAGCATTCTTATATTTCTTTAAAGGTATTTTTAAGATTAACTATGACACATATATGTGTGTGTACATATATGTATTTATGTTCTTAAATGATTTCTAAATATCTGTATACGGTTTTTAAATTATACTGTTTCTAAAATTGGCATACCAGTGGGAGTATGAAGAATAATTTGGAAACTGGGATATAATGAATCACTGAAAATTAAAATGAGGAAGTTCATTATCATTTCCTCTAATTAGATTTGAAAATATCCTGACTTTCCAAATGATAATCTTCAGAATGAACTGAGATCTTCAGTGACAGCTCTGATGACCCTGAAGACAGCGCCTGGGTCTGAAAACTTCCCTGAACATGGAGAAATAAAGAACGGTCAGTCTGCCCACATGTCTCTCTACAGCATATCACACGTCTGATGTGCCCCTGTAGAGACGAACGAACGTGTATGTTTACATACGCTTGTATGTTGCAGTAAACATCCTCTACAATAAATATTGCAAGGAAAATTAAACCTGCTCTCATCAGAAAGCAGACGGATCCTCACATAAGCAGGTTTTGCTGTGCAGGTTAACATTTATCTGAATGAAATACTAAAGCATAAATTCTAAGCTTTGGACACTAATAGAGCAGAGGAGGAGCTATCAAGATTATTTATATAAAGAACTGGCAGATACTGTGCAGTACTTAAGCAGTGGATTTATCTTTTAATTATTTTGTTTAGTCTAATAATTCAGTACCTAAGGCTGATGACTGGACAGTAGCCGGCAGGCAGCCTAGAAATATATGGAGGGGAAGACCAGTTTTGAGAATGAACACATGCTGTGGATGACTGAACCGATCATATATATACACAATGTTATTTTATATGTGCATATATATATTATTGACAGCATTTTCATAAACAAATATTTTCACTACAGTCTCACAAATAAAGTAACGTATTATTCTTTAGTCTACCAGTTATCTATTATGTTAGTTTTAGAATGAGATAGGCACACTCCTAATGGCCTTAAACCAAATGTATTTCTCTATAAAAAACGGTAAGATAATCGGAAAATAGAAACAATTTGAGAAAACAAAATGCTTACAGTAAAAGTATATAGTAAATTACTTAACCAGGCAATTTCAAGAGCAAGGGGCATACCTATAGGACTGAGGTAGAGTTTACTTCAATTCTAGGTTCTCTGCTGGTTTTTTTTTTTTTAAATTTAATGTGCCATTATTTCAGTGGACTATTAATGAAGATAAATATCTTACCACAACAAACATACCATTAGTAAACTAAACATCTAAAATGCTTGAAAGCCAGAGTACTAGTGGACGACTAAGCTCTCTTTCTGTTTCTCTCCTGTTTCATGTTTAACCATTTGTAATACTGACCTCAGGGTTATTGCTGACTTTGCTTCAACAGACAGAAATACATACACATATGTGTATCCCATGCATTTAGGTCTCGCCAAGAGCCTAGGTTGTTTGCTAGACTAGACCACACAGCCCATGGCAGTCTCGTCCTCACAACCAGAGTCCCGCCCCGGGCCTGGTACACAACATCTGCTTACTGACATGCTGACCACATCTCCACGCAGAAAGTTTGGCTGCAAGACTTAAGTTCTCATCTTTACTGAGGGCTTCCTGTTAGTTTGTGTGTTAAACTGCAGTGGACTAAAGTGAAGTAAGATATGGCAGATCACTTCAAAACATAATGTTCAGAAACACACGCATTACTTTCTTTAACAATGTGCTACACTTTATCTGGTGGAGACATGGACTAAAGTGTTTATAGGTGAAATTACATGATGTATTGAATTTGTTTTAAATAATACAGTAAAAGTGGATCTCTGAGAAACAGATAAAACAGTTGTAAAACACTATTATTGAGCTGGGGGACAGCTACTTAGAGATTCTTCATGTTACTCTCTGTGCAGCGTGGGACTTGAACACTTCAGTGACAAAAACAACAGATTCCAACGGTAGAACGAGGTGCGCCCTGGGGGCTCGGGCACTAAGCCAGCAGCCGGGACATAAAACTGTGTGGAGCCCAAGGGCCCGGGTTCATGACCTGGGGTCAGGAGGAACCACCAGAAATGAAAAACAAAACAAAAACAACTAAATAAAAAAATGTGCTCCTCCTCCTCCTTTTCCTTCCTTACAAATTCTTTTCTTCCTTTCCCATCCTCCCTTTGAAGAATGAAAAATGGGAAGAATCAAATCAAGGCGCTGTCAACTCACAGCACTACTTACTCTGTAACTAGAAACTTTGCAAAGATCTGTGGGGACGATTTACAGGACACTGTCATCATGATGTGCCGCGAACAGTGTGAGGGTCCGCAGGTCTAGGTAAATACAGGGCCCACACGTGGTGGAGTACTATGCAACCACGGACAGTAAAATGGTTACATGGAAGTGAGGTTCCACCACACATGGAGCCCTGTCCCCCACACACAGGGGTACACGTGAGTTCCCACCCACTGTTCAGAGGGATTTAGGTGGTCAGCTGACTTTTTCCTTGAAATGTTTTCTATCATTCAAAAATGTTTACAGGGATATATATTAATTTTATATTTTGGGGAAATGATTTCTGTAATGATATCCTATAACATTTCTTCTTACACTACTCTTTCTAGGTGATGAAATGATTTTTAATTAAAAAAATTTTAAGGTCCCAAATAAGTCACAGTGGGAAATGACTGCACTTGTAAAAATATGAACTATGGAATAGATTTCATTTTTAAAAGTGAATGGGAAAAAAGTAAAGCACTCTAGCACATGTATTTTCCCTCAATACTCACTCAATGTCTTAAAGAGTAAGATGTCAAAAGCTACGTAAACACAACATTAAAAAATATGTGGAAACAGACTTCAAACTGTCCTGAAAATTCTCTTATTTTGTCTATATTAATTATTATAGCATTTGGAAAAGAAAGTATTTTCCAGTTTGTTCATAAAGAATTTGAATCAAAAGTGTTCTCATTCTTTGCAAAACAGTAGGTACAGATATTTTGTAAGATGTGTGTTCTTGGAAAAGAACAGATGGCAGAATGGAATGAAATGCAATTTCCAGATGCATTGCTTTGTGACACTATCAGCTAAGCCTCCATTTAAGCTCAGCCAGTACCCCTGGCATGCTGCTACACTTCTGGAGCAAATTTTAACTTACTGATGAACCTCTGAATTGTCACCAGATGAACGATCCTGGACAGAGTCCCCAGGGGCATGTGTTCCTCCCAGCAGTCATGCAACCTGCCGCTGTGCCCTCTTGGTCTGCAGGTACCCGGCAGAGGAGGAGCCAGCATGGGGTCGCCCCACCTCACCTCTCATGGGGGTCTTTACTACAAGTGACTTTGCAGGCACAGTCCTTGTTAAGGGCAGGACTGTTGCCAGTACGTCCTATTTCCTTGCTCATTTAAAAGCGTTGAAGAATTTCAAAGTAGTTCCTTTCCAGGAGGTTGGGAATCCCTAACTTGGTGACCCCAACTGAAATCATGTAGAAAATAAATGAACAAGTACAAAGATATCAGCCAAGTTACCTGGTGCATGCTTTTCACATCTGTGATCTAAGCATAAAGAATGACGAGAGATTTCTTAGGTTTCAATTTGTCCAACTCACATATCTGTAATGAAATTATAGAAGAATCATATTTTGTTATCAATTAGCTTTACATACTTGCCGTTGCCTTAGGGCAGAATTCTGCTTCTTAGTGTGTTTCTGCATGATCTTAGACAAATCTCTTGTCTTTCTTTAGGGATCTTAAAGGTCTATCACATGATAAGCAGCCCCAGCTTAAAATGTGTTTACCTGGTTCCTGGAAGAACTGAATTGCTCATGAGGAACAGGATTGGAATGAGGTTTCTCTGAAGTTTTTGGAGATTCCTGACATAACTTCCTCTTAGTTCTTTGTACTATCAATCTGTCCTCATTGACATCAACTTCTTTAGTTCGATAGGATTGTTGCTGGATCAGCTGAGGATATTCTGTTTTGGTGTTTGGTTCGAAAATGTATGGTTGTGTTTCAACTTTCAGTGACGCATGGCCTTTCCCTAAAATCTGGGGTCTACATTTGCTCCTCAAATTTTCTTTTCCATTCACTTGGGAGCCTGCAGCACTTGGTATCACGCCTAAGCTGTGCTTTGACCTCCGAAATGCACAACTATTCGACTGCTCTTTCTCACTCAACCTCATAGCTGATGACCATCCATCAGAAGGGGGATATTTCGTCATATTTTGACAAGACTTGGTGCTTTTTTCTTGTGGCCCAGAAGTCTTCTGACTTGAATGTCTAGCACTCATCTGTATGTTTTGCTTAGATTTACTTTTTATAGCTGGATCTAAACTCGGTTTGCTACCCTGGCTCACTCTACTTTTTAGTGGAAACAACATAGTTTCTATGACAGCAGTCTGTTTCCTTTTCTGGGAGCCAGCCTCTAAGACGCTTTTTGTCGTCTGTAGCAGCCGCTGGGGAACTGGTGTGAACTCAGGGGCAATGTGGCTTCGGGGGCCAGAAGTTCTATCTTGAACTTGACTCTTCCCTCTGTCAGGCACGGTGGCACCCAAGTGCACTTGCGGTGCCCTGTGAGATGGCGCTTTCATTCTGCTGGGAGCAGGTCCTGGCTGGAGCTGCACTGAGGACACACAGGCCTTTGGCAGACTGGCTGAGTGCACCCCCTGGCGGTCCCTTGCTACTGAAACTGGTAGAAGGTTCTGAGCTGCTGGCGGCCTTGTGGAAGGGGTCTGAGTCAGAGAGGAACTGGACACTCTTTTAGTGGTCAGATTGGGTGGCTTGACTTTGTTTTCCTGAAAGGATAGAGGTTAGGACAATTGAAAAATGTAAAAATTTCATTAGTGGAAAGCAATATATGAAATATCAAAAAAAGGAATATAAACACTATAATGACTAAAATATATAAAACAGATTTTCAAACAAGACAAGAACAAATTAGCTTTCTTGAGGAATTGTTGAGTGGGACTGAGAGAAGAGCGTAAGTGAGCAAAGGAAAAGTAAGAGGCGATCCAGTTATTCACTAGAAAAAACCAATCACCCCAGAACTCAGTAGCTTAAAACATAAAAACCCTCTTCCTGTCTCACCACGATGGGGCTGGTGTCAGCTCCTCCTGCACCTATGTGATGGTGGAAGCTGGCTGTTTGGGAGGGAGGACACAGTCCAAGCCACAGCACAGTTTGAGAGACTGAAGCAGGGATGTCAGAAGACCCTTCGCACAAGGGAGAAATCTTGTTCACCATTTTTGTCGAGATTCCACCTGAGCAAGACCACCAGCATGAGACTGAGCCGGGTCCAGAAGTGCACGCCTCCCCCCCATTAGTCATCTGTGACTGTGGAGACAGGGACTGGCTTTCAACATCCAGCCCCGCACCTTCCAGAGTGGCTTCCAAGAGCCTAAAAGTCTAGAATAAAGTCTCTCCTCTGCAGCTAGGACTCAGGATGCAAATTAGGATCACCAAGTGATACGATGTGACTTGAGCATGGCTTGGGTGACTTTAATTTCTGGAGCATCACATACTACATACATGCATACATATACCTGTGAAGCCTTACATGTTAAAATAAAGTTATAGAGGGAAGTTCAAAACTTTAGTTTCTATTTAGATATAAACGGGCATCTACCTCAAGCAGATACAATATACGAAGGAAGGAATGAGGTGAAGATGTTCTGCACTTCTGCTGGAAAGCAGAATTATGAAAGCTTTGGCTCTTCAGCTGTAGTCAGCAGATGCCCGCATCTGCTCACCAGCGTGGAGGGGTCTAGGATCTGAGCGTAGGGCGCCTGTCTCCTGAAGGGACCATGCTAGGCAAGTGCTGCAAATGTGCATCCCCGCAACACCGTCCTCAGCCTGCACAGGCGCCCCTCACACAGGTGCAGAACGACCCTTGAATCGGAATGAAGTCCACCTCAAACAGCAGTTTCGTCAGAAGTTCCTCAATCAGCTTAAAGCATTGAGACTGAATTTTTCCATTTGATGGAAAAAGTTCAAAAACTATGTTTAACTCAATTACAGAAAATCAAATGTCCCTTTTTTAAAATTTTGGGTTTTAGAAGCCATAGTAGCTTTTAAACAACACGCCTACTACTTGACATACCAAAAGCAAAGCTCACTCTAGGAGATTTATGTAAGAATGCAAGAACAGACTACTTGTGTTCTGCCATAAATCATCTAGAATGTCTGATCTATGCTTATATTCACCCATTTCATCTTTTTATCTTGGATACATACATCTGATGGAAATAATTTCCAGGAGTTTGTTTTGCCCTCTAGCCTGTCACTGTATTATTTACTCCTTCTTTCAATTTCTAAAATACAGTAAAGAGCCCAAAGGGGAAAGCCTCTAGGTTTATATTCAAAATTCATAAAATATCTACAAAAAGGTCCTGCGTAAACAGCAGATGATATCATAAATAATTCACAGAACTTAAAATACTTAAATGGCCAACAAACCAAAGCTTTGTGAAGCCATAACCGACAAAAAGCATATGCTTTCCTACATTCTTACCATTACTCTGCCAGACGTCATGGCAAACATGGTTTGGGGGGCAACATGTCTTGGCTGACTTTTATTTTCTGAAGTGTCACATACTATACACATACATACATATTTGTGCAAAATCTATATATTAACATTATAGAGGAAAAGCAAATGCTTTAGCTTTCTAGATATAAATGGGTATCTTATGGAGGCCTGAGATTAAGGTAACGATTAACAGAATTTGAGAAGTGGACAAAATGAGCAGTCCAGTATGTTCTCTCCACTAAAACTTGGTTCTCTGTATTCTACCACCTGAGTCCTTTTTACTAAG
The DNA here is from genome assembly GCA_004363575.1 of Solenodon paradoxus. NCBI lineage: Eukaryota > Metazoa > Chordata > Mammalia > Eulipotyphla > Solenodontidae > Solenodon > Solenodon paradoxus. Next base: position 64,357 of record RJWH01004076.1, on the reverse strand, counting down.
GACCTGAGTTCTTTTTACTAAAGTTGACCAGAATTCAGTTACGCTAGATGTAAACTCGTCTGTAGGAAAAGGGGTTTAGAAGACAATTAGCTTTGAATGACGCACTCTGAGGAAGCAACAGTCAAATCCAGAATATAGAACAATTTCCAGGGCAAATCATCTGCTTTTCCAGCAAATAATCAGCATAATGAAAAGGAAGTGAGTTTGGAATAATAAGAGACTTAATAAACCAAGTGAAATTACATAACCTTTCTTGCATCCTGATTTAAGCAAAATTTCTAAAAATAAAAAACCTTTCAAGTAATGGACAATTGTATGATCTGGTATCAGATACCAAGAAATTATTGTTAAATATGCTTTTAAAAAGCTTTTATAAGATATAAATGTATACTAAAGTGTTTATAGATGAAATAAAACATCTTGGGTTTGTTAAAATATTCCAATTCCACCCTCTCGTATGTCCAGGGGGAGCCAGATGGAATACCGTGGGTTTTATTATACTGATTTCTTTTACGTGTCTGAGAATTTTGTAAGTTAAAAAAACAACTAGTTTGGTTAAGCATGCCTCCTAGTTTAATTTTTTAAGTGAGCTGAGTTTTATCAAACAATCAATTTCCTTGTCACTTTTTAGGAACCCCGTTTAGCGTTATGTGGCTCTCAGAGCGCGGCCATCAAGAACAGCAACCCCCATTTACGCAGGGCTCACTTCGTACACGAGCGTTTTACTCATCACTACTTCGAACCACACGAGCCTAAGAAATGCTGAGGACACAGCCTCGTGCTGCCCTGGTTTCCTTCAGTTCAAGGGGCCAGTGTTCTGCTGCTGGAAGGGCTACCAACTGGCCAGCATGAGTGTTGGCCCCTGGGGGCACTGGCTCAGTTACGGGACTCTACCTCACCCCAGGACATGCCTGTCACAGGGTGACCCAGCTCCAATGACAGAGGGAGAAAGGGTGTGAAGAGCTGGCCCTCTGGGCCGCTGTAGGACTATGATGGGCTGCTCGCCGCAGAACTCCTCAGAAGCTTGACCACAGCATCTGGCACCCCTTGACTTCTGCCTCTTCCTCTGCCCACTCCTGCCACCTCTCTACCCTCCACAGGTGTTGGTGATAAAGGTGGTCCTGAGAGAAATCACATGCATTGACTCTGGTCAGCGGCCCCGAGTATCCAACTTGTGACATGTGCGACTATGACCACCACAACGATGGCCCATTTTACAAATGAGGACACTGAGGCACGGAGGGGAAATTTGCCCCAGTTATGTAAGTTTCAAGGAGCGCAAATCCAGGCAGCCTGTTTCGAGAGCCTGGCCTCTTAACCACAGATTTTCCAGCGTCAGGACAAAGACTGACTCTCTGGGTTTGAGTTCTAATGCTGCACTGTATTTAAATGTGTGGCTTTGGATGAATTACACGGATTCTCTGAGCTCCAGTCTCCTCTTCTGCAAAACTGAGAAAATAATTCTTTATCTTAGAGTCTAGTTTGATGATTAATGATATTAACACACATAAAAGCAGCTGGCACATAGAAGCCAATGAATAAAACTAAGGACAAATTCCTATTGTCAGGGTTCCAACTGTCAGGCACAACATAAAGATCACAATTTCCAATGAATGTTACTTTACTTTTCATAAGCAAACTTTCACAAGCATATTGTCCGATCACTGTTTCTAAAACAGCTATGAGCTGGAAACTTTGAGTAGCTGGATTAGCCAGCAACTCTGAAAAACGCTGTGTCTAGGCAAACACTGAAGACTCATTTTCACAAAGTTACCAAGTGGTGTGTCTCTACACAACCCTCCTGAAGGAGATGGCCTGGCCTACGGCCCTGAGTGCTGTGTTTATGTATCATCTTTCTCCCACTAACTGCATGAAGAGTTGGTCCTGGGAACCAAATCCACAGACTGGTCAGGGACAGACATGGCCTGGCTGGAAAAGGTGAATGGGTCTCTCGGACACTGGATCTGGTGACGTGGTGCAGGAGGATAACGAGATGGGACAACTGGCGTGGCAGCAGAAGCTGAAAACATGCAGGCGGTGTAGCGTTTGAGCCATGGCAAGTCAACGCCACATGAAGCAGAAATCATCAGAGCAGTAACAACACTAAACAGGGGACATGGGCGTGTCAAGAAAGGAGATGGAAATGCGGACAGAGAGACTGTAGCCCATGTGAATGATCTGCATTCTCCTGGTCCCTGCTGGATTTCTGAGTGCAGTTTTAGAATAAGATTATCCCTATAAAAGACTCGTTATGGAAATAATGGAGGCGCTCTTTCCCTGAACACAGACTCTTCCATGCTGTCGTTTATCAATAAACAAAAGGTCATTTTCAGAAAACCTCTCTATATCTCAATAGATCATGGGAACCCTTCATGAATGACTCACAGGCTACATTTGATAATCAAGCACGCTAGTCTCCTGACATCCCTGCCCAACTTACTCAGTGGAGCCGTCCTTCCTCTGCCTCAGCGAGACGCCAGCAGTCCCACGATTCTTACCACTCCAGGGACAGGAAGGCTGACAAAGCATCCAGCCATGCACAGTGTCAAGAAGTTCAATTCACAGAAAGATTATTCAAATCCTAAACTATGTATCTAATATTAGGGACTCAGAACACACAAAGCACAATCCTACCGTGCTCACAGCAGCATTACTAGTAGTAGTTCCAAACGAACACCCCAAATACCCATGTGCAGTTTTCTGGATGAATGATACTCACAGAAATGACAATGAACTGACTACAGGAACTTGGAATGACATGAATGAATGTCACAAATATGATGTTGAGGGAAAGCCAGACATGAAAGACTGCATATTCCTGATTATTCCACATAAAGTTCAAAAGCAAGCAAAATTAAGTGATGGTGCTTAAGGATACTATTTAATTGATAAAACAAAGAAAGTAAGCACTAATTCCCACAGAAGTCAGTGTTTACCTTTTCGGGAGAGGGAAGGAGTTATGATCAGGAAAATATAAGCAGGAAGTTCCTAAAGTTCTAGAAATGTCTCATTTTTTACCTGGGTAGTAATGCTCACTAGGCTGTACATGTATGTGCTTTTCACTAGGTCACCATAAAAATGATCTGAAAAATACAGTGAAGATAAATCCAGAAGGAAATGCCTTCTTCCAGTTTTCAGTTCATGTGAAAATCAAAATCCTGAACCCAGCTTCAGGTGGTTGCCCTGACACGCTCTGGGTGTAGACCAGGCCTGTGTCAGTTCTGTAACTTGCCCAGTAATGACTGGCCAGTCATACAATTTCTAAATGACGTCAGACGGGCCAGACGCTGGTCCACTTTCTCCTGCTACTTCACTGTGCCTGCTGTGATAGTGTCCGCAGAGTCTCTCAGCCGCAGCATTCGTACCTCAATGTGGGTGAGACATTCCAGCTGTGTAACCTGTAACCTGATGAATAACCTTGAGTGTCTAAACCTATGCTTGGCCCTTTACTATATTCTATTCTACCTATTGTGTCTTGGAATAGGAGCTGAAACTTCTTACTATTCTGTTATATAAATAAAATTTGTATTCAGTATCATCTATTTAGTTCAATTTCTTAATGCATGTGATCTCTATATTTAGTTACCTTTCTATCAAGAAATGCCAATGTCATCCCATTCTTTTCTTAATGACTTATTTTAAAGCATTTGCTATGTAATATAGGATTTCTTCTGTTTATCTGTTAATCGTACTGTGTATTAGTTTGGTCATATTGTTTTGTCATTTAAAAGAAAGACAATCATTGAACATTTTAAATTAAATATCCTTAGATTTGCTCTTCCAAAACTGAGTTAAAATTTTTTTCTTGACTTTTGTTTCCCTCCCCTGGCCCAGGTCCATCCCAGGTCCTTAGCTCTCATGACCTGCTCCTTGACTTCCTGAGCCACAGAGGCAGGGCACTGATTCTGTTTTCTTTTGACAAAGAGATCTTACTCTAGTGACTGCAAAGACAGAGACCATCATGTCTTCATCAACTGATACTTTTTCATAAATATTTCACTTATTAGATCATCTTAAAATGAAAATATTATTAGTTAACTCAATTTCTGCAAATGGAATTTTTTAATGTTTTGGTAATCTAATGGATTCAAATAAGTGATAGAAATACAAAGTAAACTTGGATTTGTATGAGGCAAATTTTTATAAACAATCCTGTAACTTTTTAATACATTTATGCATTGAAAAATAATTGAAAGAACACCTGCTCTGTACCAAGTGCTTGCAATTAAAAGAAGTATGATGTCTACCCTTCAGGAACATACACTGAATTAGAAGAGATAGACCAGCAAACAACTACTCCTGTAACACATGTCAAATATGATTATATGACAAACAACACCAACATATGTTAAGTGCAACAGCAAATAGTATTCGGGAAACACTAATAGGAGAAAGAAAAGAATTATAGCTCAACAGTCCATCACAGAAGGCAAGAGATCCGAGTAAGATAGGTGCACAGTATGCCTTGGAGAAGCAGAGAAGACAGGAAATCTCTTACCTGTACATGAGGTTTAGTTAGTTCCTGTGTGTAGTAGCATGGCTTAGTGGTCATCTTGATGGGAAATCCACATATATGGGGTAGTTTGCATTTTAAATCTGAAAGAAAACTGTTCAACACACCTTCCAAATCTACCCTTGGAAAAAACTGTATGGGCTGACTTCTGATGCAGCTGAGAGGATAAGTGAGCAAAGTTAAGAGTGATGCAACATTTTTGCACATAGAGATGGAAATACTAGGAAATTAAAAAGTGTTATAACTGCAATTGTTCAAAGGGAGCACATTATATAACAAATGCTAATTATTTCATATGTTGATTACACCACATTAACCAAAGCTTAAAAGTATCTTTTCTCAGGGATCTTAAATGCCTTCTGTTTTAACTCATAATCAAGACAACTCATTGTACCACTACTTTTTTACTCTAAACCCTAACCCCTAACTCTTAACCCTAACTCACTGCATCCTTATTATATAAATTTATATATAAGTGGACAGCCAAACTAGTCCAAAATGTATTCATAAAAAGGACACTATAAACTTTATAACAGATTATAAAAGCAGGTTGCATCTCCACAAACAGCAAAGGCTGGTACAGAGAAATAACACATGCAGATTGTATTAAACTCTCAAAACAATTCTTTGAGAAAAAGCACTTTTTCTGATAAAAAGTATTCTGAAGACTTTAGAATAGTATCTTGGGAATATTGCTACCTGTCAGCCTCAATTTTATATTAATACTGGGCCAGGAAACAGGCTAGAAAGAGAAAGTTACAGTTCTCCCTTCCCTTCTTAAACTCCAGGTGTCAGAGGCAGGGAGACCAGCACCAGCCGCACGAGCACTTCTGCCTTTCCGTGTGTAATGTATTCAAAATAATGCCAATAAAGGTATTTTCTTAAATCAATGGTATAAGTCAAATCCTCTAAAGTTTGTCTATAAGATCAAGTAAACTTCCAAAAGGAAAACTCGTTGCTAAGCAACTCCTTCAGTCCCACCCTTTCAATAATATCTAAAATGCCACTGGAGGGAGCCCTTGGCTAAGGAAAAATCCTCTTAGTTTCTTATTTTCTACTAGGAATCATAAAAACTTTTTCTATCTAATGGTTCTTATGCTGCCTAAATTGCTACAGTGGCGTTTAAGAGAAAATATCGCTATTAATTTCATCCTCAAATGGAAACAGGAATATTCTAATAATGCAAAAAAAAAAAAAAAGAAAAAAAAGGAGCAGAGGGAAAAGTCCTTTCATTAGACAAAGAAGGATGAAGATGACCACAGTACAAGGCAGGCAGAGTGCATCTGCCACGGGGGTACCAAAGGATATGTGAAGGTCCGCTCTCTGATCATCCTGAAGCTGACGCTGCAGTATACTTGAACACTCCCATCATTGCCTGGCAGTTTATAGCCGTACTAAAATTTAAGAACAAAGTTGAAATCCTCTTGAGAAAGTGAAATTTACATTAAACTACAAGAAGTAAAATCAAACCACTTCTAATGCAATAATACAGGTTTTCCTTCCTTACCAGGCTATCCCAGTGTCTCTGGAAATCTTCATACGAGCGGAAAGGACAGTCAAGGGGTACGGTGTGAAGAAAACTTACTATCTGTCCCATTTTCATACTGTAAAAAAACAGGGATCAGTAAAATATTATGAGCAATGCTTACAGTCTGAGAAGTTATCTGTGATTTAGAAAGCATTCAAAAAGATTTAGCAGTAACTTACACACAGGTAATAAATGAATCTCTTCCTTTTAGTCAAAATATAGTGTATTAAATTATAACAACTGGAATTGTTTAAAAATGAAACTGAATTGAGTTATGAACACAAAGTCATGAGGAATAAAACACTGCCAAGCACACAAAGGTTTGCTTGGGAGTTGTCAGATTTTAGGAAAGTCTCCTGAGCGTTGAACAAATCAGAGTCAAATGTATGTTGCCTATCTACCTCTTTCCTGTTTCGGTGACTATATTACGTGTATGCTGCTGAAGTAATTTTTTCTTAAGAAATTTTCTTATTCAGTTTCTTCTGAATCATACTATTCATACTAATAACAAGCCATTTTTGAAGGCGTACAAACTTAAAACTTAGCTCATATCAAATGCTAATAAACCAATAATCATGATGTACAAGTTTATTGATAATTTATAGCTATCATTTCAAATGAGATATTTACATATTTTATTGGTTTTAAAACCAGATGCAATGAAAATATAAATGTATAATTACTACTGGAGTAATCTGAGAAAAATTGACACCTTTTGTAAGTATGACATTATCTCAATATCTTTTTAAGTTTTAATTCTGTATAAAAATTCACAGAAATGGTTTATACTTTCATCAAGTTGAAGTGAACATAAGAGCCCACCCCGGACAGCACAGACTGGAGTCTCACCTCGGCAAAACGTAGCACCAGTTGCTTAAAACTGAATGTCCCTGAATGACCGCCTTCTTGTTGGTATAAAACTCCTTTATAATACTCTGAGAAATGCCAAATTCTTTCAGCTTGTAATAAAAATGAGATTTAATGTGTAAGTCCTCAAAAGGATTTGATAAAGAAAGAGAAACATGAAAATACATGTTTTATAGTCAGTTATAAAGTGGGTTTATGTGGGTTATGTGGCATTGACTTAGGAGTAACCACTTCACACAACGTAACCAGTGCCTCATCCACTGTTTCTCCTCTAGAGAGTATGGATACCTCATGCTTTCCCTCCTCTTCCAAACCAAAATTCCTTATACTTTATAGTTTTTTTGTACTTATTTCAATTGATTTTCAGTTTCTCTGATTATGTTAATTCACAGGAAATTGAATCCCTTCCAAAGGAAGGGCTATTTTTGCATGAATAGCATCTTAACTAAATATTTTTGACATTTTTTCTGGAAAGTGAGTTAGGGAGTTCTACTTCCCTCTGGACCTGGAGGGCGGAGGACAGAGCCCACTTCCCACTCTCCTTTGATATCCCCCTTCCCTCTCCAGGAATGGTGTTTCCTCTGGCCCTGAGTACCCTATCTGCAGGGTACTAAGCTGGCAGTAGCCAACAACAACTTGCCACTTAATAATTTTCTCACTCTGGGAAGCGACCCTGCCGGGTATTTTCTTACAGTGAAACAAAGATAGAGACCTCAAGTGAGGAGAAAAAGGAAGTATTATGAGAGAGGAAACTGTATTAAGATTATGGAGAAGGATCACAGTTGTTTGCCCCTTTTAACCTATCATTACACATCTCTGGGGAAACAGTGTTCTAACTTCTTGAAGTCTACCGCTTCAAGAAAATCCAGCAAACTGGCCCACTTTTTATTGCCTGGACAAGTTGTAGCATTTTAACAACTTGCTGCTCAAAGCGTTGCTCTACTCCAGTTCAACTCACTGACAGAATGGGTCCAGACCAGATTCATCTCCTCCACCGTTAGTGACCAACCCTCTGACCTCCTAGAGCACGGATTAGACTGGCGGGAGTAGGAAGCAGGGAAGAGAAGGAGTGCTCCTTATGTCATGAGGTAAGAAAGCAAGAACACTAAGAAGCCCTAAGGAAAACAGAGCCTAAAACTGAATTTACAGAAGGTGGGTATTGGGGTCAAATGTATGAAGTTTGTGGGTTCTCACATATACCCACGTACATAGCTTGAGTCTGTATCCTTCTGAGCATTTCCTGCACTATTCAAGGCTCCAGACAATTTCTGAAGGATCTCCATGCACCAGTATTTGATTTCTACACTGGTACTTCTCAACACAGTTTTTTTTTTTTTAAACTATTCACCATACACTCCAAGACACTGTTAGCCTCTTGAATTTGTTTACTTAATATGTATGTGCCCATATGTGAACAAACTCATACTGACAAGGTACTCAAGAACAGCACTTCTTCCACAATGCCAATCTAAAGAGGTCGGACCTTAGTTTCTCAAGGCAATGTTCAAATACTGGAGACTTTTAGGCTCATGGCTTTTACTTTAGAAAGAGAATACGCAAGAAGAGGAAAGGCTGGAAACAAGTAGGCCTATATGGTGACAATTTTAACAGCACAGGTCACGACAGGGGGTCTAAATTAGAGCAAAGGAAACAGAACAGTTTCAGACACCAAGGGAGGCTATTTAAGACTGACGGACTACAGAGTGAGAACCAAGGGGGAATGTGAAGTTTAGCGGTGTCACATCAGCTGCTGATGGCAGTACCAACAGAGTAGATGCAGAGGAAGGACAGAATCGGGTTTGCGGAGGGTGACAAATAAGTGCATTCACTTTAGATGTAACTGAGTCTCGGTACCACGGGGACACGTGTGAAAGTGATGGAGACTGCCACTACAAGAGCATGTGAGTGGGCTCAGAACATCTGCCAAGCACTTACAGGCTCACCTCTGAAGCGGGGAAGGCTGCTAGAGAAGGGAAAGGAGAAGAGGCCTGGAAATGGAACATTAGGGAAGAGCAACATTTAAAGTGTGAGGGAGAAAGGTCCAGGAGAAAATAGTGGGAGATTCGGGAAAAGGCAGTTTTAGAGACATCACGAAAGGACCTTTTGTGGAGAGGGACATTTCAAGGTTTCAGTTCCCACAGATATCTCCTTTTCCTCTGAGTTTCTGACACTATGCATTTCCTGGAACACTTAGACAGCGTGTTACAAAAATTGCTGCCTGTTACATTTCTATTCAACATGCACTAGGTTTGATGGCTCTTGCAAATCCAAGCCTCGGATGGGTGAAGGAGAATGAGAAAGGACAGTCACAGGGCTGACTCTAAGTGCTAACTCTACCACCTGTACGACCTGGAGAAGTTACCTAACCTCTCGGTCTCAGTGACTTCTTACTTACAAGGCCTTTCTTTTGTGGACCTACACAGTGTGCGAGGGCTGTGCTGACACTCACGTACCTCATCCTACTAACCCCCTACCAGCCCTAACAGGTAGGTATCACCCCCAATTTACAAGAAAAATTGAGATCCAAACATGGCTAAAGGGGCACCTTGGGTAAGTGAAAAAACTGGAGTTTCAATGTGATTCTAGCCTACACTTGATTTACATAGGGTATATGTATTAAGTATATGATGTTGAGCAGAAGAGAAGGGTGAGCTTCCCCAGCTTCTGGAGAAAGCTCTCCTAATACACATCCCTGGTGTCTCTCTGCCCCAAATTCATTTCCCTGAAAGGCACTCGGGGTGCCTTATTGGCTGGTAAAGTTGGCACTTCTTCCTCTTGGGCACTAGCCTACTGGCAGAGAATGGTGCTCTGACTCCCTGCCACCCCCACCCCATTGTGCTGGGGGTGGCACCTGACCTAAGGGAGCCTGTAGCGTTTCGCTACTGCCAAGTGGGGTCAGTCTACCTAATTCTAGGATTCTGGTAGTCAGCATTATCCAACAGCTGTTTTACTTTTTCAGCAATAAGTAATGTTGCCACCTATCTGTTAAATAAAATAGAGACCAAACTTAAAATTCCCTGTGCAGACAAAGTCAGTTAAATCATATAAGTGAAATCAAACCTAGCTTATTCGATAAAAAGTAAGGAAAACTTAGATGATTTCTATAAAAACCTCTAAAAATCACAAGCAAAACTTAAATTGCTTTCCAAAATGGTATAAAATAATCCCTTTTAACCCAGCTCCTCAGATGGAGAGCCCCATTCCTATACTCCATGTCACTGGCATCTGCATTGTCCCTGTACAAGCTGTTCTGTGACCACGTCCTGAATGTCACTCCACTGCTGGGGTAAGGCTTCCTGTTCAAGTATTCTTCTTTAATGCACAATAAACTCTTTACAGAGATCACTTTAATTGATCTGATTTTATTTCTTACTCCTCTTTATCTCAAACCCAGGTATAGAGAGCAAAAGTGTCATCTATGAAAAAAATCAAGGGCAGTAAGAAACAGTTCTAGTCCTGAAGAATCTATTACAAGGTAACTAGAGGGCTTTCACTGAGCAGGACTCTGAAAGCACCCTAAATACGTGGACACAGTGCAGAACAGGATTCGTGTCTAAGAGCGGAGGCCACGTGGGTCTGGAGCCTTGGCCAGGGCTCCCATGAGCCCAATATCAACCATTCTGATTACTTCTATGTAGGTCAACTTATCTATGGGCTTATGTCTTTTTTGAGGCCAGAAAGCAGATCCTATTCATCTTGGACTTGTCTATTGCCTCAATATAACAGGTCATCAAAAAAAATATAAAGTAGAGAAATATGAAAGGACAACATGTGAGCTGTTCTTACAGATGACCAGGATGTGTAGCCAAGCAGAGGGTGATCTCAACAGTGAGAGCCAGGAGTCCTCAGCCTGGACTCTCAGCCTGGACACTACTGAGACCTCACTGTCCTCCTCTGCCAGGGGCTGGGGGAGGGATCTATCCTGGGTGCTGAAGGAGATTAGCAGCATCCCTGGTCTCTGGCTACTGAATGTCAAGGGCAGCTCACCTTTTCACCTTTGTGATCACCAGAATTATCTCACGATACTACTGAATGTATCGTGGGGAGCAAGATCACTCTTTTCTACTCACCCCCTCTCTTGAGAATCACTCACTTAGAAGAAGGAAGGTTCTACGCAGGACTATGAGAATTTGCAAAATAACAGAAATATCCTTCTACTAAAGAGACAAGAAGTATTATGTGCAAAGAATGGATGTAAAAAATGTTAACAGAATGTCACTGGAATTTAGTATGAGCTGAAACAGTGTTTGAAGGTTAAATAAGAGGCAAGAAGTGGGTTCTCAGGCAGGGTGAGGTGTGGAGAGTCCTGGATGTCACCTCAAGAGCAAGAATTTTTTTTTGAATAAGGGAACATGATTCAATCTGTGTTAAACTGATAGAATAAAATTTTCTTTGGGCAAACAGATTTAGAACACTGTCAATATATCCAGTGTTTAATAACAGAAAATTTCATCATGAAAAACCTTATCACTCTTTTTATTAAAATTTAAACCTACTACTGTGTTATCAACTACACAGTAAATATAGTAACAACGATTATAGAAATAAAAATACAAGGTACCTCAGGTGGTGGCAATCTGATTGTGTACGCTTCTACACTTAGACAAACTTGAGTTTCTGTTATATTGATGTCTAATACTGAAAATGAAATATTTAACAGTAATCATTCAAGAATCATTACACTATCCTTTCCAAATTAAGTATTTTAGCTACAGAAGAAATCACTCTAGCTTAATTTATTCAAGTTAGAAGCTCAGTTAAGAATGGCTTTTTTCTTAACTGGTAAAATTCAAATAATCATCATATAATATTATATAACATTCAACAGCACAGATGGGATATCTAAAAGAAGATGAAGCATTGAGACAAAATGGCTGTGTTTATGCATTGGGGTGGGGGGGGGCAGTGGCGTGGAGTCAGGGGGCAGGGTTACAGTAAGAAAAATGAGATGGCCCAGATTTGAAAGAAAAACTCAACAAATAGTATTTGTAAGTCTAACATTCTATATGCTAAGTGGAGTTACACTTCTTAAATCGAGAGGTACCATGTCACGCTTGTGACTTCAATAATCTTTTATTAGCATATGCTCTCAAAATAACTGGCAGATATATTCCAGATGGCACAACAACCCAATAATTTTTAAGAGTGTTTTAACAACTGTTAATTATATTAATGTTTTATCTATTGACATGAAATTTTACTTACCAACAGCACTTTGCTTTCCATTCTGAGAAAGAAACTCTTGTCCTTAAAAAAATCATACCATGTTATTCTAACTCATAATTCACAAGTCATTCTTGATAAGTACACTTTTATGTAAAATTATGAAAACTAGGGAAAATGCTTTAAATGCAATTTACCATAACAAAGAAATTTCTGTTGACAGCTCAGAGAAAAATATAATTACTCAAAAAGTATCCCTTCAATTAAAAGTAAAGAAATACTCTTCCCATTCTATTAATATTGATGATGAGTTATAATGCTCTGTAACTTACATATATTCCTTCCTAAACATCAAGTATTCAATGATAATAAGCTTTCTTTAAAACAACTTCATCAGGTCTCTGGATATCCTCCCAAAATAAGGAGATAACATTGATATTGTGGGCTTGCCTGAGAAACCTTGTTTGGGGCAAGGCTTTACCAATTATTCCCTACAAATAAGACATTCTGGAATAAAAACAGATGCATATAACGGGTGTCAGCTAGATTAGAAAGCCCCAGTAAATGAAAGACAAAGTCACCTTGCACCAAGAGGTGGCCAGCCTTGTTCCAGGCCGGAGCAAGTCGAACTATGAGTGAGTATGAAAGGCAGTTCTGAAGAATTCCAGGAATTACTCTTTGAGGAACCTCCACCTAAAAAACATTAAGGGGCAAAATATGGGTAAACTTACAGCAACTGGTTTGCTCCTAGAAGCTCATAAAAAAGTCGGAGTCTTAACAAAGGACCGCTCTGAATATAAATCACAGTCACTGCTCAGTTAAAGCTACCTCACTCGAGAGTAAGTGTTAAAGGACATACTGTGAAGCCAGGACTTCCGCCTCGCTGCAAAGGCTACAGTCCGCCACTTGTCCTGACTGACATGGGCACACATGACATGAGCAGTGTCTCTACTGCTACAGAATTTTTTAAAATCGGGATTTTGCTTCTGATCAGTAAGAAGCAGTAGGATCCAGGTTTATCCTTCCACTTGGAAAAGCTAAAAAACTGGGCAAGTCATATGACAAGACTGGATTATCAAGAAGAGTTGTCCCTAAGAGATAGGGAACCAGCAGGTGAGCCTTCTGACCACTCCAGCATGTTGATTAGGGGATCTCCTGGCTGTGTAGGGAGCATCTCCTGGAAGAGCCAGTGGCTCTCTAGTTGAGGGTCGAGAGCTGCCAGGAAGCTGGAAATTTCAGAGCAAAGTACTGGAGAAGAGAGTACATGGGAAGCAAACTCTGAGGTCAGTAGAGTCCCTCCTGTGTACTCATGGGCATGGACTGGCACATACACATGAGGATATTGCCCAGGGCTGCTAGACAAACATCCTGAAAACATAGTCCAGGAGAAAATGCTGCTGCTTCCTCTGCTAGCAATACACACAGAAAAGGGAGAGTGCCGAGAACTGTCTCTCAGTATTACCTGCACTGTTTCTGATGGCTTGGCTTTGGTTAACTTTCCCAAGGTACAAGTAATTAATCTGTAGGCAGGGGATAGATCAAATCTGTTCAATTTATCTCAGAGATTTTCACTAACAGGACTCTAAGCAGCAAAAGAGACCTAGGTTGAGCTCCAACATGCCCCCAGGGACCCAGACCTAACCTAACCAGCTAACAAATACCACAAACTATCAGGGCCTACCTGAGAGAGCCAAGTGGCTTTCTCCTGATCTCTGTACTGACTCTCCTTTTGGGCTCAGGCATGGACCCAGATACAGCAGTTGAGTCAGCATATACTCAGCCTTGGCAAGCAAGGGCAGAATTCTGGGCCTTTCCATAGTCCATACTACCCTGACTCATTGGCCAGGAGGCCTTGCAGGGCAAAGATGGTGGCACTGGTCACATCAGTTAAAGTCTGGGACACATTCTATACCATGTTTTTCAATAATTGGCATAACAACTAGATAGAAAATAAGCAAGACTACAGTGTTTTAATGATACTATCTACCAATGTGACACAACCAACATTTACAGAATACTTGACATGAGAGAAGAGCATACATTCTTCCCAAGTAGTTAAGGGACCTTCATTAATATAGACCAGACTCTGGGCCAAAGAACAAGTCTCAATAAAATTTAAAAGATACAAGTCATACAAAACATATTCTACAATTAAATTAGAAAGCAGTAACACAAAGATTCCTGGAAAAATCTCCGAATGTATGGAAATTACACAGCACATTTTAAACTAAGCCACAGACCAAATAAAAAATCAAAGGGAAATTGGAAAATATTCTGCACTGAGAATAATGAAATCAAAATACAAACTTCATAGGGAACTTATAACACTAAATGTCTCTATATTAGAAAAGAACAAAGTTCTTAAACCAATGCTTCAACTTCCACCAAAGAAAACTAAAAAATAAAAGTAAACTAAATAATAAGCAAAAGAACTAAAATAAGCAAAAGAAAGGAAATAATAAAGATCAAAATACAAATCAATGAAACATAAAACAGTAAAAGAACAGAGAAAAATTAATGAAATTAGGAGCTTGTCCTTTGAGAGAAGTTGCTAGTCTAGTAAGACAGATGAGGGAGAAATAAAAAAGTTACACATCACCAATATCACAGATGAGAGAAAACAAAAGAGAGATTCTACAACAAGAGAAAATAAGGGAATATTATAAATAACTTAATGCCAATACATTTGAAGACCTAGATGTAATGGATATATTTCTTGAGACATATAACTTTAATGGCTCTATTATCTAGTAAGGAAATGGAAACTGTAGTGAAACACCTACATACAAAGAAAACTCCAAGCCCAGATGACTTCATTGGTGAATTTTACCATACATTTACGAAATTATAAAAGTCTACATACAAACTTCAAAAACTTAAAAAGGAGGAAATGTTTTTTCCTACTCTAAGATTTCCTAGGGCAAGGAGTTATCTGGTTCGCAGCTTTATCTCCAGAAACAAATAAAATGCTCACACATTACAGAAGTTCAGTAAGAACCTGCAGACTCTGGCTCCTGCCTGAGAAACAGCCCACATAAAGAAAACTGGAGCAGAGTTACAGAGCGCAGGAGGTGAACAAGGCAGGAGGAAGCTCACAAATAACATGTCAAGATCTAGAAACACGGTGAAGGCAAGTTTACTTAGCAGAAACAAGAAATGGAGACAAGTGGAAAAGGTAAGACTATACACACAAAGATTTAAAATATTTTGGACATGAACAGCTTGCAGTGATAAGAGCAAAGGAGGAAGATAGATCACAAAGTATTTTTTGCTTAAAATTACTCAACAAAAGTAAAATCTCTTCCCCCTTTTCTCTACCAAATGTGCATAAAATAACTGTTTGGGGAAAATGGTTAGATTCTTTCACATGCATAGCAATAATTCATGGGAAAGACACTTTTATTTTCTAACCAAAATGAGTTCAATGCAAAACCAATACAAACAGCATCTGGCATAATTATCCTTTTGAAAACTTACCTTAGCGCCATACTTTTCAATATAAGTGTTTAGTTTTCCAGCTTTATAAAACGGCATCTGTAACAAAAATTCACATTTATAAAAGTTAACATAAATGTACTGTCAAATACTGTAACATGTAAAGAATGCAAACATCATAAAGCAGAGGATACAGAATCAGAGTACCATCCTAACAGCTTCTATCCTTGGAGAAGAAAGAGGTGCTCATTCTCTTCTGAGAGAATCTGTGGGCACATTGTCAAAGTGAGAAAAACCTCTCTGGGAATGACATAAATCCAGAAACCATACAGAGGAAGAGGCCAATACATTCATATAATAAATCCTGAACACCTTCTCAGTGTGAAGATACAAGATGGTCATATAGCCAGATGAGAAATAAAAAGCACAGAGGGTTTGGGATGTCTTTTTAGCAGTGTCAGTAAATGCTAATATCGCTGGATTCTGGAGAACCAAAATCTCAGAATAAAAGCATTTTCAGAGAGATTTTTCACAAAAATCTCAGGATAGTATGATTTTTACAAAGATTTCTGGCACTTCATTTATCATTCTCAGTTATGCAGAGCATTGAGAAATTTGTTATGCATTGTCATTTTACTAAGTATAAAAAATTTTTAAATAAACTTCCAAATTGAAAAAAACTGTTGCTCTAAGTTCTGAAAAAACAATTAGGGCTATTTAAGAATGAGACATCTCTCCCTTTATATTAAGTATAATTTTAAATAAAATATGATAAAAGGATTAAGTCTACACTATCTTGATAATTTTGCTCTTTTCATTCATTCGCTGTCTTTAGTATATATGACAGTTAAAACAAAATAGTAAACTAGAATCCCCAGAAATGGATTTTAAAAATAAGGTAGACCAAAGTTAACATCTGCAAATGGTTCAAACGACAACAACTTCATTAACCATCTTCAATTTCAGCTTAATTAACACTTTGATTTCCAATTATTAGTAATACTATGTCAAAACATGTTCGAACACTAACCGCCATCACCACCCAAATCTGGTTTACTGTTCCCGGCACAGGTGATGTAAGAGTATCTTGGTACAAAAACAGCAACTGCCTGTTGAGATGAAATGTATTAATTTTAAAGTACACTTGAAACAAACACTTGCCCACTGTCTGCCTTTTTGTGTGCTTTATTGAAACATTTTAAAAACTGCTGAATTCCAGTCAAAACCTTCTAGGTCAGGACTGTGCCACAGATAGTTTCTAACTCTCTTTGCATTTAGCACAGTACTCAACACTGCAGAAAATTATAAAGCTTGACATACGAATATGAAGACTTGTCCTTGCATCTAAGTTTCCCAACTTCTTTCCTATGTGAACCTAAGCTCCTCTTTTAAAACTCCATCTCTTTCCTAAGCACAGGTTTGAGAAGTCTAAAGTCTAAGCACTTTCATGAGTTCATTTCTTTTAACTCTCCTTTCTTCCATCTTCCACTGGTTTTTTTTGTGTTTTTGAAGTGATGGTCAGAGGGCACTGGAGGCCAGAGTCCAAGGATTCACTACCAGTGAAATGATTAATTAGCAATACTTCAAACAACTACTTCAACTGGCTACTTCAAATAGCATCACAAGTGTGGACTAGATTCCTTTCCCTCCATAGGAGCCCAAGCCAGAAAGAAGAGGGTAGTGTTTTGGTTTCATATTCAACAGCCCAATGAACTTAAGACAAACACTATCACAATTCAAATTACCATTGATATTTTTGCTTTAAAAGTCAAGGAAAAGATGGGGAAAACACAAAAGGAGAAAATAAAAAGCACACTGGGAATATGAAGAATTTCAGGATTACAATCAAGGGAACAAATTTAAAAGCCAGGAATGTTATGCTGGGTTAGAAGCTAGATGCTAGATGGCCCAAGTGCTTCTCGCAGCTTGGTATTTGCAAGAGCCCCGGTATTTGGTTTTCCAAGGCCTGCTGTTGTCCGGGACTCCTAGGCCTGTGTTCTGTTTAGCCTCTGTCAGTTACTGAGTCGGGGGAGTCAAGACCGCCTCAATCTCAGGGAATGGCTGCCTTAAATTTGGGGGCAAACAGTAGAAAACCTCAAGTAAGATTTTTGATCTACTTGTTTCCAAAAGGGAAGTGCTCAAAGGTACCAAATCACACCTTAGGAGGAAGGGTACAGGGTCCTGGATGCACCTGAGTGGGGAAACTATACAACGGAGGTGAAGACAAATTTTGTAAATAAGAGGAAATGCAGGACATTCCAGTAGTGTCTTCCTTGCTCCTTTAGAAGTTTTTGTTCCTAAATTCAGTTATGGATAATACCTTGTCATATCTTCTAAGAATGCTTGAGTACCTCAAACAATTTAAGGAATTAACACATGATGAGTCCCAAATAATCAGAGAACCTTCAGGCTTCAACTAATCTGTTTTTCAAAGACTACCTCCGTCAAATATTACAAGACAGTTCTTGGAAAAACACTCTTCAGTCTTATATTGACATGAAAATGAAGACAGTACACAAATCTAAAGTATTTATAGTATTTCCTAAAATGCCCCACAAACAGTAGGTACTCAGAATATTTATTAATTATTTTCTAAGTTTTTTGGAGACTGACTTAGATCAACAATGTCTGTAAATTGTTTTAATTTAGAAGGCTGCACAAGAAGTCACAAATATAAAAACTCAACAGTAAGATATTCTCTCTGAAGTGCTGTATCCCCCTTCCTAAATATAATGCAGTATTTTTGGTTAAAACAAAATTAAATTGCTTTGTTTTAAATTATATACACAGATGGAATATTTTACTTTAAAGGAGAAACTTCTAACACAGCTCTTCTTGGTCCCAAAATTTCGAAAGGCCCTACTTACAAAATGTATTTTTACCTGCACATCTTCATCTGTGCACTCCGAATTTCAGAGTCTGCCACCCCATCACTCAGTATGACCCTGGCAGCACAGAGTTTGCGTAAATCTGGAAGTGCGATGAAGAACAGCGACTGCTGCCTAGGATGGTTCATACTTTCCTGTCGACTGGATCTCTCAGCAATAAGGCCTTTAAACAGAAGCAGTCATAAAACTGTCGTCACCTGTCTTAGCAACAGGGTTTCAGTATCAACCAATCACAGAATAATTGATATTGTGTTAAAATAACATAATAAAAACAAATTAGTTAGCAAAGTTCAGTAGCTGAAAGTCACTGACATTTCACCTTTATGGTAATCTAATCATAATCTAGAATTTTCTTGGTACACGTTTTATTAAGATGTAATTCACATAGCACACGAGTCACCCATTTAAAGTATGTACTTCAGCGGCTTTAACTATATTCAGAGTTGTGCAACCATAACAATACATTTTAATCACCTCAAAAAAGTAATCAAGAAGTTTAAACATGCAGTTCTATACCCAAAATAGGATAATTTGAGTATCAGTAACACAAGGAAACAGCTATTGTTTATTAATGCCTACTCTGCTTGAGGTATGAGGTACATTTTTAATACACTATCTTTAATAAATTCCTTCCAAAGTTCCTAGTTAGTTATTTTTTAAGCTTCAAACTGCTTCCCATGACAATAAGTTTTTAAAAATTGAATGTATGCCTAAGTCTTCTGCTATTTCAGGCTATGACTCTTCAAGGCTGAAGAATCTATTTTTCATCATTTTACATGAAAGAATGTTTTTCCTTGGATGTCTTTTCAAGTAATGATCTAGCTTTAAAACTTCTGTTTGGGACACACTTTACAGTTGACACTTCTCAAGGTATACCTTTGAAGTGTATCTTATGTGTTAGAGAAAACTGAAAGGTCAAAGTACAGCAGCCCTCTAACTCATGCAAATACATCAGGGGAAGGTAACTTAGATTCTAGCACTTTAAACTCTTTAATACAGCATTTGTATGGTTAGGAAGCCAAGTAAGGACATATTGATCCAGGAATCTCGAGTGTGACCAGCTTAAACTCTGATTCAGTAATGAAACCACTTTGAGGGGCTCTTTGTGGAAGAATGGCGATAGCTTTTGGGTCCACACATCTTCAGGAACCAGGGTGTTTGAAATATTCTTCATCAGAGCAACCTGGCTCTTGTAAAAGTGGAAGTACCCTTAGAATGCTTAGCGCAAATTCAACAGGTATTAATGACCTAATTAGGATGATTCCCGGTATCACTAAAAATAAACATATTCCTTTCAGCTCTCGCCTATGTCAAGGGTTACTGCTCTGAAAAATTAAAAAAACATGTAGTATGAGGTTCCAAGGCAAATGCAATCTACCTCACAATTCTGCTTAAAATTCACTTCCTCTGAGTGTTTCAAGTAAAGAGCATCAGTATTGAAAAATGTCAAACGTAAGCCAAAGAACTGAGTAGGGCTTGGACCTAGAGGCACAACTGAACATATTTTAGAGAAACAGGTCAAGACATGGGCAAAATGCTGCCATTACTTTATTTTCCGAAACACATTCCCCTTAAAATTATCTCCGTGTCATTTTTCCTTTAAATAACTTACAGGAGTCACCTAGACATCCCTGAGTTGTCCTCCCCTTCTGCCAGTCTCCAAATACTTATTCATCAGAAAATTGTATGAAAATAATACCGATCTGGTCAGGACTCGGAAAACTTGTGCAAATAATATTTTAAATTACCTTGATTTTTTTTCAGCTCAAAATTGGGAAAGCTTGCCGATTTTTCTTCTCCTAGACTGTAAGAATGATACTGTGAAACGCACAACCTGCGCCCAAGTATTACTAACAATCCATGGGGATGGATGTCAACATGCTGTTCAGAAAAAACACTCCTTTCCGTCCCACATGAGTGTCACCCACAAGCAATGGGTACCTACAAAATGCACTGAGGTCTCAGCTCGGAGGAAGCCCCGACTTGGGCGCACCCCAGCGGAGGCCTCGGCAGCTTCCCCTTCGCTCCTCTGCCCCGGGCGGCGGACACAGGACCCGGGGCTGAGCGCCCTGCAAAGCTTCCGGTCGGTTTCCCCGCCTCGCGACTGACGGAGTTGCTGGGCACACCCCTCAGCCTTCACTCAGCTTCGTCTGTGTTTTAAGGGGACTCCGCAGAAGGCCTGAGATGAGGCCACACTGGGGCAGGCAGGACGGAAGGAGAGGCTCCCGGGGATCTGCTCCTGTCGCGGGGCTGAGCCAGCTCCCAGCCGGGCTTCCTGCTCTGGGGCAACGTGGCCCCTGGAACGTCTGAGACCGACTCTTTGGGCTGCTCGGGCCCAGCAACCTTACAGGACAGAAGGCCTGACCGGGACAGGCGAGGGCGAGGGTCGGGAGGTAGCTAGAACCAACAAGAATGGCAACTGAATCAAACGCTAGGCCTCCTCGCCTGCCTGCCTGCCTGCCGCCTCCCTGCGTCTTTAAGAGAAAAAACACAGCAAAATAAAAGGAAGGGAAATGCCATGGAGGTCCCGATCCTAAAGCACCCAGGCCCCTTCTCCCTGCTGCAGACGTGGGGCAGGGGATGGGGCATCAGAGGAGCCTGGAGGCGACCAGGAGCTTGGAGGGGGGGACTCAGACGGATCACAGGGATGCGGGGGCGGGGGCAACAACCGGGGGCTCCGGGAGAAGAGCGCGACTGCTCGCCTCCGGGTTTCACAGGTGCCGCCTCCGCAGTCATCCCCATCCATCAGCACAGGCCCGAGCCCCGCCACACGCGAGTCAGCGTGAAACAGCGAGAGCGCACTCCCAGCGTGCCTCGCTCACCGCACGCTGACGTGGGAACTTCCGCGCCCGGCCTGCCTCGCGCACCTCACGCCCCACAGGGCATTTCCCGCTCCCAGGCTTCCTCACGCGCCTTACACCTCACAGGGCGTTCCCCAGCGCCCGGCCTGCCTCACGCGCCTCACACCGACATGGTGTTCCCACGCTCCCAGCCTGTCGCACGCGCCTCACACCCCACAGGGCGTCCCCCCGCTCCCAGGCTTCCTCACGCGCCTCACGCTGACGTGGCGTGATTCCCCTAGTACGCTCCGCACAGGCGCGCCCAGCACGACGGGCTGCGCGCTCCCAGAATCCCCGCCGGCCCACTCACGTGCCTCCCACATGGCAGCGGCCGTTTTCCGGCGCCGCGCATGCGTGGAATCGCAGCAGGTGTTGCGCATGCTCCCCGCTGTTCCCATAACCGCTGGCGGCTCCCCCAGCCGGAGAGCCGCCGCCCATGGCCTGCAGCCTCGCTGCCTGCGACGAAGGGCAGGTGCAGGCGCTGCAGCAGGGGGAAGCCGCCGCCGCGGGCAGCAGGCCCGGCTGGTGGCCGCGTGTCGGGGTGACGGGTGTTCCGTGAGGACGGTTGGGAGAGGCCTTTCCCGAGGTCGGGCCTCCCGAGATGGTGACACTGAGCGAGACACGGACGACGGGACTGGAGATCTTGCAGATGTCGCGGATATGCGAGCGGGAGCGGGAGCACGAAGCCGTTGAGGATGGTGTGGCCGTGCCCCCAGGTCCCTGCTTTGACTCAGCGCCCCATGACCAAGCCCTCCAGCCTGGGGACGGCAGAGGCCAGAGAACATCCCTCTGGTTCTGAGCTCCCTGGAACCTGGCTTCCCCAGGGCGCCTTCCTCCCTCCCCGGCCTGGCATTCACGGTTGACGGCTCCTTGACTATTCGCCCACTTGATTCTGGGCAGTTAACCAGTGTGGCTTTATGTCCTGCCACCTCTGTAACCAGGGCTGCAAAACTTAATGTGACTGAGGACCGGCCAGCGGCCCCTGCTTCCATCATCGGTGCTTGATAAAGTGGGACAGGCAGACATTCTGCTCAGGCTCTGAGCAATCTTGCTCACAGAAGCACAGGCGTGGCAATTTGAGACCAGAGAGATGAAAGTCTGACCGTTTCAGGTCTCATACACCATGTATGTTATCACATGGGCACCCAGGCTGTTGTGCTGAAAATGCACCCAGCGGGTAAGAAGGGGCAGGCTCCTAGGAGAGCAGTTAGGCTGGCAGTAATCCAAGAGAGGTGATGACTTGCGTCAGGAAAGTGACAATGGCTGTGATGAGATGGGGTTGAATTATGAAGATACTTAGAAGTTCGAATAAGCTATGGGTATGGACCTGTTCCCCTGGTGAGCATCAGCCAAAACATACAACCACGATTCTTGAAGCAAGGGAAGTTCTATTACAAGGAGGCTGGGAGATAACTCTCAAAGTCCTCTGTTTCCAACCTGGGCTCACGATAAGCTTCTATAGTGTTTCTGGGTGAGGAAGTAGAGGGTGGGGCATTCGGTGATCCGCTAGATGGGGGTTTGAGCTTGACAGGTTCAGACCGGGGCCTCTAAGGCATCTGCCACCTTTGTATTAGTTTTTCAGGCCATGATCTTCATGATCATCAAGAACAGGGCTCTGCCATCAACACCTGTGCTATGCCCCTCTTTAGCTCACCTTCAATGATTCTTTCAATCCAGATGGTCGTGGTTCATGAAGCTCAGCCACCTCCTGTCTTTGAAAGCAGTTCCCAGCCTTGGTATCAGATGGATGTGAGCACGGAGTAAATCTAACTCCAAAGTTGCATGCTAAGAAGTCGGGAGGACTGGTATTGCCAT
Organism: Solenodon paradoxus; assembly: GCA_004363575.1. NCBI lineage: Eukaryota > Metazoa > Chordata > Mammalia > Eulipotyphla > Solenodontidae > Solenodon > Solenodon paradoxus. The sequence continues at coordinate 41,308 of RJWH01004076.1, read as the reverse complement.
TAATCGAGCATGGGAAGACTATCAGTGGGAGTTCATTTGGGATTCTGTGACAATGAGGAGTAGGATTCTGCAGGGGGAAGAGCTGCATCTTCTTGATATTTACAGCCATGAGGCTAGATCAGATCGTTGGAAGAGTAAGCATAGAGAGAAGCCGTCTCACCAAATTCCAGGGATTCAATTTAAGTTAGGGAGATTAGGAGGACTCTCCTAGGTGAAATGTCAGGTAATTTTCATTAAGTGAGAGATTTGCCACTTTTCAACTTCACATCTTCCCATGTTCTGGAAGTTAAATAACCTGAAAGAATGAGATCTTGTCATGTGTTTAATCTGTTAGTCATTTACTTATTTTATTAACAAAATAAATTTTGGCCCAAAGGATTGTTTTTAGATATTTTCCAAACTCAGAAAGTGTACAGTTTTAGGAGAAAAGCTCATGTTTGAAGGTTGATGGGGAAATCAGGAGGCGTTTGTAAATATTTGTGTTCCTTTAATTTCTCAGTCTTGTTTGTCTCTAAATTTGCCTAGATTGACTTCATCTTGGTGTACCTGCCAGATAGGCTGCTTCCTCATACCTGTGTTTTGATATCTTCCTGAATAATAGTAATAAAAGCATTAGCTAAAATCCGTGAGTTGATTTCTATGTGCCAAATCCTGTGCTAAGCATTTTAAAAGCAAGTTGGGCTTAAAACAGTTCACTGATTAACTCCTAGTCATGCAAGTAATAATACGGGTCATTAAAACAAGGGACGGAATCCAAGTCACTGGCACCACAATATTGCTTTTAACAACTTCTGGAGTAATTTGGAACTGGGACAGAAGTCTGACACAGGCTTGACATTAGATGGATAGCAGCATCCATGAACTGAAGAGTCTCACTTCTTTGCTAGAAGTCATGGAAGATTCAGCAGTTTAAAGAACTGTTAGGGAAATAGTGTATCTGGTTTGCTATTTTTTTAAATATAGGGAATTTATTGCACCAAACACATACATTGGGAAAAAAAATCAAATAGACAAGCTACACTCCCAGCTTGAAAAACTAAGGGGGAAAAAAAGAGAATAAATCCAGGGCTAGCAGAAGACAGGAAATAATAAAGAGGAGAAATAAGTGAAATTAGAAAAAATAGATAAAATAAGAGAAACAAAAAAATAGATAAAATAAGAGAAACAAAAACTGGCTCTTTGAAAAGATAAAAAAAATTGGTAAAACTCTCGCAAGTCTGACGATGAGAAAAGAGAGGTCATAAAATACTAATATAAAGAATCAAACAGAAGATGTTGCTACTGACCCTGCAGACATCAAGAAGACAGTAAGGGACTATTATGAGCAACTCTGGACACAGATCTGACAAATTCGATAGAATGAAGCCATTCCTCAGAAAGTACAAAGTACCAGACTCACTCAGTGTCAATCAGGTAATTTGTACAGTTCTGTAACTATTAAATTTATAATTGTGAAACCTGGAAAAGAAATCCATGTGGTTTCCATGGAGCATTCCTCCAAACTTTTAAAGAAGAGTAACTCCAAATCTATACACTCTCTTCTAGAAAAATAAAGGGAACACTTTCCAACTCATTTTAAGAAGCCAGCATTACTCTGATACCTAAACCAGACAAATAGAGCACATAAAAAGAAAACCAGAAAACTGCACATAGAATTCAGTAATATATAAAAATTATACACCTAAACACATAGGGTTTACTGTATAAATGGAGCTCTCAAAATCAACATTGAGAAAATTCAATTTTAAAAAGGGTAAAGGTAATGAAGAGGCATTACGGAAGAGAACACAGAAATGGCGAGTACATGAAAAGCTGTTTTAAATGAAGACCACGAGTTATCACTACACACAGAATACCTAGAGTAAATAAGTGACCTTACCAAATGCTGTGGAGGACAGGGAGACATTGGCTCATGCATAGATCTATGGTAGGAATGCAAAAGCGTTCACCTAGCCTAGAAAATGGCTAGGCAGTTTCTAAACTAATTTAAAGTTACCACGTGGTCCAACAAGCACACTCATGGGCATTTATCCTAGAGAGATGAAATCTCATGTTGACACAGTCTTGTACATAAAGGTTCATAACAGCTCTGCTAGCTTGCAACTGTAAACAATCACAATGTTCCTCAGTAAGGCGATGGCTAAGCAAACGGACACTGTGGTACATCCTGACAACACCCCACCATGGACAGGAAGAGGGTAGAGCCACTGCACAACTTGGAAGGGTCTCAGAGGCATCACGCTGAGTAAAAAAAACCAGTCTCAAAGAGTCATAGTCTAAGATGCCATTTATATAATGTTCTCGAGTCCACAAAGTGATACACATGGGACACATCAGTATTTGTCAGACTTAAGAATGGTTCCGGGAAGGTAGATCTTGGTGGTGAAGACAGAGTTCTGTATCTTGATTGCCAGGGTCGGGAAACAAATGTGCACGTGATAAAATCACATTGAACCCCACACACACTCATTCCAATGTCCAACCCCAGAGTTTAATACTGAACAAGAGTTAAGATGTTACCACTGCGAGACTCTGGGTAAAAGGTACATGGGAATTACCTGTACTCTTTGCAGCTGTCTCTAAATCCACAAATATTTCAAAATCAAACGCTGAAAGCCAGAACTGCCTTAGAAATCAACTCAACATTCTGACTGATGGGAAAGAAAACACATACGTGGACCACGCGATTCATATTTTAGTCCAAACGATTTACCTTCCTTTAACTACTTACAAGTAACTCTAAGCAACAAAGTGAAAATGTTCGCTTCTCAAGGAAAGGAAAGAGAAAATACTGTGTTGCCAAGGCTTTGGGGAGATGTCGTCTTCCGGGGGCAGGAGCTAAGGTCCACACTCTTGGAAGGCAGAGCTCGGAGCCCGGGACGCGCGCCAGGCTTCAGGGCTTTACTCCCTTGCCAGAGCGCTGATGAGTACCAGACGCTTCCCAAACCCGGGCATCGTCCAGTTTCACACCCCGCCACCCACCCCACGTCTTCCTCTCGGGCCCAGACGGGTCCCGCCCGTCTCCGTGCTGCCGTCCGTGGGGCTCGCTCCCTGCGGCGGGACGAGCCGGACCTCCGGGAGCGGGGCGGGCAGGCTACTCTGTCTCCTGTCATGCTGACAGTTGACCCTCGACACTCTCAAGGCAACTGCCTTCGCCACAACGGGACGCCCGGGCCGGCTGACCCGACCTGCCCGGGACAGCGTGGAGACCAAGCGAACTTGGAGGCAGCCCCGCGGCCCGCACCTTCCGCGCAGACGCGGGGACACCGCCCACCCGGCCTCCGCGCGCCCCACAGGCGTGACCATGAAGAGCAGCCAATCAACACCCGCGCTCTGGGCGGAGGCGCGCGGGGACTGGCGGAGGCGGGCGGCGAAGGGCGGGTCCCTTGAACGACGCGGTTGCTGGCCAATCACCGGAGGCCGCTCGCCGAGCCGCCCCCCTCGGGCCGCCCCGTCCCGGGCGCCGGCCGGGACGCCGGGAATGTCCAGGCTCCGCGAGGGGAGACTTCCGCTGTGCTGCCTGGCTCGGCTGCTGCCTGCAGGGCCTGAGGATCGCCGCGTTCCGAAATGGCCGAGAAGTCGGACCAAGCCGTCAAGTACTACACCTTGGAAGAGATCCAGAAGCACAACCACAGCAAGAGCACCTGGCTGATACTGCACTACAAGGTGTATGACTTGACCACATTTTTGGAGGAGGTGAGCTGGACAGGCGCGGTGCCGGCGGGCTGGGGGCTACGTTCCTTCCCGCCACCTGTCCTTCGCGGCGCGCTGCACACCCATCTCTGCACACCTGGGTGCGCTCCCCGACTGTGTCGCCCGTGCGAGCGCCCCGGGGAGCGTCCCCGCGGCTGCGCTCCTGTGCGTGCTCCCGGGGGACGTCGGCACACCCGGGAGGGAGCGGAGCCCGTCGGCCGCCGATCGCGAGCGGGCGGAGGGCCAGAGCCGCCGCCGGAGCCGCGCGGGGCGGGGAGCGCTCTGCGAGCACGTGGGCAGCAGGGTCGCGTCTGGGGATGCAGCCTTAGGGGAGCGCGCAGGTAGCGACCCTTGCGTTCGCCCCGAAGCGCTCTTCCTCTAGGACCGAGTCGTCCCCCTCTTCTTCCTGGTGTGAATTCCTGGAGGGAGTAGTTTGAGGACCCACTCGAGGAACTGTGGGATCCCACCAGAGGGGCTGAGTTGGGGATGAGGCCGCGCTCTCGCTCCTGCCTGGCCCCAGGCACACACACGCAGGTGCATCCGCCCAGGCCCGCACCCACCGTAGTTCATCTTGAAGGCGCTTAGTGATGTTAAACCGGGTCCGGTAAGGACTTTGCCGCTAGGTACGGGACTCCTGAGTAAAGTGGGGACAGAGCAGAGAAATCTCCACCAGCAGGACTTGAGCGGTTAGCAGCAATGGGAGTTATGAAATAATTGTTCCAAGGAAGACATTCCTGGATAAGATTCTTTGCATTAGATGATCATTTTTGCAGTAAATCGGAAGGGACATTCTTTTATACTTCTGGATGTGTTTTGTCATTGTATTTTTGTGGGGGGACAGGGGACTTGGCTCATACATTTGAACGCAGCTCTTACTCTCCTTCATTCTTTCAGATAATAAATGAGAACATTTGGTGATGGGGAAAATGAAAATAGAGGCCTGGTCTTGACCAGATCATAGTTTACATCAAGGGACTTTTGTAGAGAAAGTTGTTTAAAATTTTTATTTTTTTATTATTATTAAAAATAAGTCTGCTTTTTAAAGGTTGGAGTTGATGTTTCTTAGTAAAATTCTTTTTGCTATGGTCATTTGGTGGAGATCCAGAAGATAAACCATGTCCAGATTTACTTAGCCCTGCACCTGAACATCAGGTCTCATTGACCTGTGTGCAGCTGTCCCATCTCCACCCCCACATGGTACATGTAATTCTGCAATCTTAAGACCCTGTGGGTGTTGTTTTCTTTATGTCTGCAAAAAAAACATATACACGGAATTTATAAAGGAATGCTAGATTATTTTCACTTAAACATTGCCCTTTTGCTTTCTCCTTTTGTGGGTCCCATCTTGTACTTTGTTGACGCTGTACTTCTCTGACCCACTCCACCAGTATTGCCGCCCATCAGTATGTCAGTATTGCCTGTGGTCCCAGTTCGAACCAAAATTAAAAATGTCTCCAGATGTTCCCATGTGGCCTGGGGGAGCAAAATCACTCCAAGTCGACTGTGTCTCGTGCAGAGCTTTGGAAGGTAACTTTCTCGGATGGAGGTAATAAGGAGAAGATGGTTAAAATTTGCCACCGGCCATTTACATTAACATTTCATTCTTATAAGCCAGGTGGGGAGGGGGTTGTATTATTGTTTTCTGAGTAAAACTGAAAGAAATGAGAATAAGCCACTCAGTAGGTAAAATCCTGACAACCAATGCCTGTATTATTTGGACTCAATTTTCAGTTCTCTCTCTGAAAGTAGTTTGGCGAGAATGCCTCCCAAGTAAAATGATATTCAGTGAAATAACTAAACACACTCTTCAGAGTGAGACAAGCACAAGTTTGCAGCCATTCCTATAGGCTGCTCTCTTGGTGAAATGCTCCTGATAATACCTGTCCCTTGAGTTTGGGGACACCGCTGATCAGCTGATCCAGGGTCCAGTATTTGCTGAGCTCTTGTAGAGGACTCACCCCAGAAGGAGGGGACATCATTCCTAGGCTCAGAAGCTTCCATTCTGAGGAAGCAGGAAGAATGCAGAACCCAATGCTGGGAACAGGAGTAATGACTCAGAAAGCCGTGCTGGACCCTGGAGTCTAAAGTGGGTGACCCTGGGTGGGTGCAGGCGGCAGAGCTAGTAAATAGAGCCTAGAGTGTAGCTGTGGCTAGGAGAGAGCTGGATTGAGGCAGATGAGGAAGGGCTGGCCCTCTGAAGCTGAGTCCCTCACGAGTCTGCAGCAGGGAGGAGCTGCAACCCCTGCTCAGGCCCTGCCTGCCTTCTCAGTGCATCCCCAGTCCACCCTAATGGGACATGTTTCCGTTTGCCATTTTTTTGACTTTTCACGTTCTGTGATCTTCTCTGCAGTGTCCTGCCCTTTGACTTCCCTCCAGCTTGGACTTGGGGCATCTGGAACCACAGGTCCTAGGAGTTCCTGTAGGCAGCCTTCTGCATTTGAAAGAGTCCCTGCAGGTCAAAGGGTTGGCTCTTCCCCTGGCCCACCTGTCCCTGTTAGACTGGGCCATGCTGCTTGGGGCACACCTCCTTTTGAAACAAAGGATCCCAGATCTGCCTTTCCCCTCTTTCCTGCCTTTTCCCTTCTTTCCTCTCATTTAAATGCCCTGGAAATTCATGAAGCTTTTGTATGTTGCATAAGTCATTCCCCACTCTAATATACCTAAGAAAGATGTTTTTTTCCCTGTGAACCTCTGAAGTGAACTTTGAACCATTGTGGGCTGGATCTCCTTTATAAGGAGTTCGCCCGTGGATAAGAACGGTTTTCATGATTTCCTTCAGAATGGCACAGATTCCCATGCTTGTCTGCGTTCCACTATACAATGCAAAAGCAGGTGCTCCTGCCCTCTCTCAGAAGAGTTTCAGGGTAAATGAGAAGGAGAATAGTGCCTGCCTCACGAGAGGCTCTTATGAAGATTGTAAGCAGCAGGGACGCATGAGACCAGGGCTGGCAAATGGTGTGTGTGCAGTAAGTGCAGATCCTGCCCTGGGATGGGCCACGTGCCATGAGATTTTAGATAAAGGCGGACATCGGACTGGTGATGTTGAAACAAGTGAGTGTTAGAAAAATTATATCATCCAGCCAGAAACACAGATCAGGTTTCTAGGTTGTTTATGAACTCTGTCTCTTGAAGTGATGCCTCAGAGCCCCAATTTGTCCTGGAAGGAGGTAGACACTGGATAGGCCCATGGCTCCTGACACAGGCTGAGTGTGGCAGGTGTGGAGTTCCCAACTAATAAACCATCTGCCGGGTTATGAGCTTTGTCGTCTCCATATTTTGTTTGTTTTCAGCCCTGAGTTCCAGGGTTTGATCGTATCTCTCTGAAGTTGCATCTTGTTGCGCCTGCTTCTATTACTGGCAGAGTTCAGGAAGCTAGAGCATCAAGGGACAGTTACTGGAGTTTAAAATCTAGGCAGCTGGCACCAGGAGAAAAAAGCAGGCTGTTGTTCCCTTTCTGTGGTTTGGATAGCAGCAGTGATCTGCTTTATGAGAGAAGTAGTGCCTGCCTCATTAATGATGGTTTTCCTAACTTGCAGGATTTCAGCTCAAGTCAATAGGTGTGGAATTTGTTAAATAGGTTCTTTCTTCCTGAAAATGTTCTGCAGCAGAGTACCCCCTCCCCTCCTCCATCAGCCCGGAGCTGGCCTCTGGAGAGCCCTTCTGGAGCTGCTGGGATCTGGAACTCTGTCCCTCCATCTCCCGTGCTCCTTCGGCGCTCTCTGCCTCACAAAGCTGTTGGCTCCCGACTCCCTTTTGGGTTTGGAGCCTTAGGGAGGACTATTTATAGCAGCTTTGGTTGTAGGGACTTACTTCTCCTTATTTTCCATTGAACGAGTTTGCGTGCCAGAGTCCCATGGTTTGGAGGCTGGGGAACCTCAGTGCCCCCAGCACCTGGGAAGAGGGCAAGGGTATTGGAAATTCTGTGTCCTTAGCTCTGCAAAATCACAGGAAAGTGGGTCTTTGCCCTTGACAGGGCTGCCATGTGTGGGGATGCAATCCTCAAGGCCTCTGCTTGTTCTAAGGAAGTATGGTAATCTGACCCTCATCCTGTCAAACGCTGTGGTTAGCAATTATGTCTTTGAAGGATGTAAAACCAGAACATTATTGATTATGATTTAACACGTAGATCGGTAAATCAAACCTAGAAAATACGAATTCCCGAGGAGGGCGTTATAAAGGGATCCCTGGAGGGAGGTGGTCAGCCGTCCTAGGTAACCAGGCTGCAGGCCACACCCCACAAGGCCCCTGAAGCCTGTGGCCCTTTTCTATATTTCGAAAACTTTTTTTTTTTTTTTGGTAACTTCTTGCTACTTTTGAGAAGAGACTCCCAGAGTGCTTGTGAGGCTACTTTGTTTTGAAATAGTAACAGGGAAAGTGCTCAGACTGTCAACTTTAGCTTTCCGTTTATCTTTGCAAATGCTCAATCGGGAAGGGGAAACAGGTAATGCCAGCCAGGCTGGGTCACTCAAGGAATTAATAAATCACTAGTGCTCGCCTCACTTCAAGCTGCGGTCAGCTATTCTCAGAAGACAGAAGCCACGTGGTAAGCAAGCACCCTTTGCTGTACGGGACTCCAAAGGACCCTTCCCGCCAGACTCCCATGCGGGAGTATTGGGCGGGGCCGGGAAGGCGAGGTCTATTCTTAGACCTGTCCTGGATGTGACCTCGGACAGGGCCTGAATCCTCTGATTTTCTTCATTCTTAAACACGGACTAATCTGTCATCTGTGGGTTGTGAACTTTGGGAAAACATGTGTGACAACACCGGGGAAAATATGTCAAGGATTTTGATCGTTTTCTTAAATAAACTGTTAGACTCATTCTGTGTGTTGTGTGGTAGGTGCAGTAGAGCACATCTCACAACTGATCTCGACAACCAGGGAGCTAAAGATTCAAAATACAAATGCTCAATATATAGTCTTTCAGGAATATGTGTGCTGCACAGCCCTTCTCTGGAGCTCGTGAAAACAGAGCTTTGCTGCTTGGGGAAAAAGAATCCACGATACTGTAAGGAAGTGAGCAGTGTGGAAGAGTGCAGAGCAAACAGCAGAGCTCCCCGGCACGCCGCTCCCAGAGGTGAGCGTCAGGACATTTGGTGAGAGTCTCCAGGGTGCCCCTGTGTCCTGGCTCACAGTGGCCACAGTTCCCAGGGGCCATCCCCAGGCTCCAGTTCTCCCTAGGAGCTGAGTACTCACTCCATGACCCCCGTTCTGGAATGGTCTGGAGCGGGGTTTTCCTCAGAAGGGCTGTGTGTGCAAACATAGTTTAGTATAGAGCTTCTCTTAAAAGCGCAGCTGCCGCAGGTGAAAGCTTGTTTGTCCTAAGCCTCTCCATGGTCACCCACAGACTCCTTCTCGTGCTCAGAAAGCGGGCTAGGGTGGCAGCTGATAAGGGGGTTTAATATCAGCTGCTCAGAGTGGCCTTTGTATCTTAATAGTGTGCCCCACCCCGTTGCCTTTGAACTGGGTTCTCCTGGCGATGTCCACTTAGGTGCGGCTGTGAGCTAACTGCCTGCATCCTTGACTGAGTCCTGTGTGGGGCCCAGGAGAGTGAGCTGACGGGGTATGGAGAGGTGGTGCCTGCTGGTGAATAGAATTGGGCCGGCGTGTTCTGTTAGTAAGTGGCCTCTGGTGAGTGGCATCTTGTAGATGACCACAAGAAGTCACTTTCTTACATCCGTCGCGTTGTGTCTTAGGCCTGGGAGCTCACGCGCACAGGAGGGCATCCAGCTGGCCCTGACGTGGGGAGGCCCGTGGGCAGAGCAGCCCTCGGCGGCAGCCCTCATGGGCTCCTTAATAAAAGCCACGACCACGGCACTGAGGCCACTGGGGCCCCGGCCCCAGGAGTCCCACTAAGCCTTTCCAGGCCGGAGACCCACCTTCGCATGTGTCCTTTCAGTCCTCCACGCAAGCCCCTCAGGTCCTTGGTGATGTCCTCCTTAACGGCGGGACCATGCGACTGAGGGTTTCAGTAAGGGCTGAAGTCCTGGCCCAGAAGGAGCAGCCCGGCTCTGAAGCACTGCACCCCACTCTCTGAGGAGCAGTGGGCTGACTGGTCCAAGGGGAGAAAGCACCCACCGGCTCCCCCTGTGCTCCTGGCTCTCAGATCAACCCAGACCTGGAGTCCTGCTGGAGCAGGAACAGCAAAGAGAGCGTGTACCTGGAAATACCTGAACAAAGGGAAAACCTCTGTGCCTTTCCATCCTGTCTTACTGTGTTGCTTTCTCAAAGCATTCCAGTTGCTCAGAGGTTTTCATTTTTACAACGTTTTATTGAAGTAACATTGGTTTAGAGTCTTACATAGGTTTCAGGTTTCCGCACCTGTATGTTCCAGTATTTCAGCATCCGTGTATCCTACGCTGTGGTGGGCACAGAGAGGCCAGTTGCCAGCCTCCCCACGCAGTGGGTCCTTGACTGATGTACCGCCCCTTCCCTCGGTGCCGACCACGCTGCTCTCACATTCAGTCCAACAAGCCAAACAAACTCAGACTCTCAAGGGGAACGTGTAAGACTCCCAGTAGAGGTTCCAGAACTCGGCTCCAAACAGCGATGACATCTGATGGTCTGAAGAGTCGAGGTCGTAGGGAGAGATAATTGACATATATACCTGAGGCCTGTGAGTGGAGGCGAAGTACTTGGAAGGGCCTCTTAGGTCACTGAGCTGGGAGGGACTGTTCTGAATGGAAACCGATCCCTTTACTACTCTGGTATCATCCCAGCCAATCCCTACGTCCCCGCTGACAGCGCCCTCTGCGCTGCGGGCCTTCTCGGGAGCCCCCTCCGAAGGCCGGTGTCCCTCTGCGCCCCGCTCGGTCTTCATATTCCTTGTCGTGTCTCACTCGAGCACAGCGCATACCCAGCCGGCCCTCCTCAGTGACAGGTCTCAGGATCCCACCGCTCCATCCACCCGGTGGCTGCCTTGGGGGTTGTCAGTTTGAGTGAATTATGTTACTATTATATTAGAAATGTAATTTCTAGGAGAAAATAAGATGGTTATTTCTCCGTGTAATGCCTTTCACTGCGCTTCCCTTTGCATTTCGAATACCCACCCCCTGTCCTGGCCTAGAAAGTTCTGTGTGACTTGGCCCCTCCCGCCTTCTCCCATGTCAGCTGGTAACACTATCCCAGCCCTCCCGTCGCCTGGGCCCTCTATGTCCCAGACACGTCTGGCTGGTTTCTGCCTTAAGTCCTCGGTGCGCATTCTCCATGCTGGGCTCCTGCACCGCCTCTCTGGTCTCAGCGCATGGCTTCTGCCTCAAAGGGGCACGTTCCGTCACATCATTCTGCTTTGTGTCTCTGCGGTCACTGAGGCGGCGTCTGCTGTCTGCTTGTTTGCTTTCTGGCCCTGCCACCTTCTTTCTAGCTCTGGCGGCGGTCGTGCTCAGAGCACTTGGGCAGAAGACGAGGAGTGCAGAGGCTCAGGCCCAGTCCTTGTCCCTGTTTCATGATGGTGCTTCTCCGGTTTCACGAGGGAAATGTGCATGATTACGACGTGATCTCTTCTTGGTCTGCAGACCTTCACTTGAAGTCCGTTCCACGGGATTCACCGCTTAGAAACTGGTGGGACTTTATTCTGACAGTGGCCGGAGACCTAGCCTCGGTGCATGGAACTCGAGTGCCACTGAGCGAGGCTCCGGTGAAGGAGGAGAAGGGCGAGAAGGACGTGGGCAGAAGTGAGGGCAGGGCTTGTGTGCATTCCCGCGACAGCCCTGTGGACAGCCAGCCCCCCACTTGTACGTCAGTGGTTTCCGCCTGCGCAGTCGGGCCCTGGCTTCAGCGTCTGCTGCTGCTCTTCTCCAGGAGCCACTCCCTGCTCCGCCCCGGGGGAGTCCCCAGGTTCAAGCAGGTAGCTCCTCCTGGCTTCGCAGGCACTCTCAGCCTCTTTGGCTCTACTTCCTGTCCAGATGCCCATTGTTCTCCCCTAAATGCCTGTGATGCCTCTGTCCCCACTCTTTCTCCTCCGGGCTCTTTGAACCCCACTAGTTTATTTACCCAAACCGCTCTTGCTAAGGTCTCCCTGGCGCCACTTGCCCTCTGCCCCCTGCCTGATGTCAGCAGAGTGACGCAGATGAGCCCCTCCTGGACGCACTTTGAACTTAGCCTCCTGGAAGCCGTTTCCCTGTGAGTCCCATCTCCTTCAGGCTGAGGGCTGTACATGCACTGATGGACTCTGAACTTGACCTCTAGTTCACAGAGACTTCTGTCCCAAACTTTGCATTCGTGCATCCCTCAGTCCACCTCACATCTCCACTTAGATGTCCAGTAGGCCTCTCAAAGCTGACATACTGGGCACATTTTGGCCTGTGGATGATCCCTAGCTCGGAGAGTAACAAGACGTCGAGTTTTGTCAAGGAGTGAAAACCGTATCGGTGTTCTGCAGGAGATGGCCAGCTCGCCCGGCATCACTGTTGTAACGACGTGCTCTGGAAAGTGTCCCCTGTCTTTCCACGTGCCGTTTCTGTTAGCTCTCGTCATTTGGTTCTGTGACACAGCTGAATCAGGCCCGTTGGAAGTTCATAGATAATCACTTGAAGAGAAAGGGTAGGTTCCTTCGGTTTGGTGTGTCCCTTGCAGTTCACAGGCCCGGAGGCCAGTTCTGTACATACGGGGGAGGGAAGGAAGGAAACTAAAAGGACCTGTGTGAGCCCGTGTCACCTGCTTGACAAGCTGCTGACAGCTTTACTCAACCCTCCACAGTTGACAGGAGGAGGTTTGTCACGATGAGGACATGGAGCTCAGAGCATCCAGCTCCTTGCTGGTCGTGCCGCTGGACCTGGAACTCAGGTTCCTGCACGTCCAGGTGGCTTCTTCTGTGACAGCTCCACCCAGCATGGGAGCCGTGGCACCTGGGGAGGAAGCCACTAGGTGCGTGAGGAGGACGTGGGTGCCACAGGGGTGGTCCTGGGTGCCTCACCGAGGAGGGGGCTGCAGTCAGTTGGGACCAGATGGACACTCACGAGGCTTTCGTTTGGCTAACCACACGGGGAGGGTCATTCGTAAGGAGCTGGGAAAGGATATTTGCTCCATTTTCCTTCCTAATGGCCTTAACCCCATCTGATAACAAAAAACCAGTGTCAAGCAGCGTGTGCTTTCAGGTGTGAGCTCTGGCTTTTCTGCTGGGCTCTTGGGGTCTCTGCTTCTGCTATGGGGCTGGCTGTCACCCGCTCACCTGGTGGCCGCCACCAAAATGTTCGCCAGGTACCCCCAGCCTCCCCTTGGCTAATAAGAAATCGAAGCCTGGTTGGCTGAAGCACAGAATAAGCATTTACCTGGGCTTCAGGAGCGCATATTCAAGCAGATCCAAATCCTCCTTGGGGGCATAGGGTAAGGAGAGGGGATCCTACGGCAAAAGCACAGGGGCTTCCAGTGCTCGTCAAAGTTATGATTGGTGCCCACTAGCCACATCCCTATCTGTCGTTTCGAAGCAGCAAAGTCTGTTGTCGGCGTCCAGCAGGCTCTTCAAGGGTGCAGCGTGGTTCTCGCTAAGCGCTTTTCTCAATGGTTTTGTCCTCTTTCCCTCGGGGCATGTGGGGGTGGCGGCTTAGGGTAACTGTAACCCCCAGTGTGCCCCTGGCTCAATTTAAAAGGTAAAACCAAACCCTGGTCACCATGCTCCAGTGGGAATCCACTCCGAGACCCTCCCATCTACCCGGCACCTGCTGCCTCCTGGGAGAGCCCCTGTGTGTCCTCAAGTCAGCGTGTATGCGTACCGCTCCCTGAGGCTGGGCCAGGATCCCCCATCTTGGTGGCCACAGAACTCGGCCTGTACCTGTCAGGTGTCTGAGTGAGCAAGGGTCCCACAAGGTGGCTGGAAGAACGCACAGAAGGCTTGAAGCTTCATCCCAAACCTTCCGTGAGCGACAGGCAGGAGTCATTCAGATGCTGTGAGTTGCGACCCGAGCCAGAGGGTCAATAACAGGGTCCCCGGCAGAGGCAGGACCATGCCAGGGAGGGTGGGGAAGGACGGAAGTATGCTGAGACCCCCAGGCCAGCACTCTGCACTCTTTGCCCTCTTAGAAAAACAGGCTTTGGAAACTTGAGAACTTTGGATCTGGCTCTCCTGCTATTTTCTGAATCTTGTGTAAGTTCTTCCAATTGTTTTCGTGTTTTTTTTTTTTTTTTTGGCTTAACTATTGTAGATAATCTCTTTAAGTACTTTTTTTGCTTAGTCATTGTTTATGGTCAATCTGTTTCCTCCACCTTTCTTGGCAGTGCTATTTGTTTGGATTGAAAGATCCTGTTTAAGATACTTGCACTGCTGGACTTTAGGGCCACATAGCTCTATTTTAGGGGGAAGGGTTCGTTGTTACTCATTTTTTTGCAGGGGGTAAGCACGCATTTGGAGGAAATGACTGACCCACCCCGCACACTGTGATGTCTAGTGCCGCTCTGGGACCTTTTTGTTTTCCCACAGGGATAACCTTGCACTGAGATGGGAGGGGTGTGTGTGTATGTGTGTCTGTGTGTGGTGTGTCTGCGTGTATGGTATGTGTGTCTGTGTGTGTCTGTGTCTGTGTGTGTCTGTGTGTGTGTGAATGTTTGTATGTATCTTGTGTCCATGTGTATCTCCCCATCTGTGTGTGTCCTTTGAGTATGTCTTAGTTGGTAAGACCCAGAGCAAATGATGAGACTTCCGGGCGCTAGTGGGAGATTTCCCCCCAAAGTTCTCAAAAGGGGAATTTACAAAGAGACTTTATTTTAAGCCATCCTGCCTAACATCACTTTGTTCTCAAACAAGAAAATGGGCATTGAATTGACATGTTAAGCAACAACAAAGAAAACCTGGAGGCAGAGCTGAGCGAATGCAGCTCTGGGCCACTACCTCTGTGAACGGTGATGTGGGACCGATTTCTCCGGGTCCCCATTTCTTGTCTGTAAACTTGAGCGTCTCTTAAGTGCCTTTTGAACTCGGACTTGGGCTGTCTCCCTCAGTCTGCCCTCCTGCATGCAGTGCCTGCTCAGCTGTGCGCGCTTGACGCCGGGCTCACGGAAAAGCAGGGGACGGCAGGACTCGCAGGAGCTGAGGGATCTTTTCAAGACTGGAGCCTGTGGCAGGAGCAGGGAAGGAAGGGTCCGACATTGGGCATCTCGGCTGGTCGGACAGCCCAGGCCTGTGGCCCAGTTGCCTGTCCGTCTGCCCCCTGCAGAGAGAAGGCTTGTCTCATGTCTGCCACTTGCTGCCTTTCAGAAACCCACAGCCTTCTTGTCACACTGGCAGCCAGGTGCCACATAACGTGGTCTGTTCTAGCTATCCTGCTGGGTTAGTCAGGGTTTTCCGTAGACACAGAGCTAATAGGTCGAGACACACACACTCACGTGCATATACACGCACGCGTGCGCACACGTATGGAAGAAAGTAGCTCTGGAGGAAGAGCCGGTGGTGAGGATTTGGCTTCCACAGTGAAGGAGGCCTGCAAGGCCCCCATTGAGCCACTGGAACCCGAACCAATGGTGCGTTTCAGTCCAAGTCTGCATCCGTCCCCCAGCCCGAGGGCAAGAGAGAAGTCGTGGGTGGCAGTCGGACAGAAGAGCCTGTGTCTCCTGTTGGTTCCTCAGGGGCTGGGCAGGGTCCGCTCACCTGGGAGAGGGCTGTCGGGGCTGTCGGGCCTGGCCACTCACTGCTGACGTCTCCCGGAAGCCAGCTGAGTCCCTCGCCCAGCGCCGATCAGGCCCCACGGGACAGCGGCCCTCACGGACGTCACCTGCTTTCTGCGTTCAGCCTTCCGGTCTCCTCACTCACGCCAAACACGTCGCATGTCAGCCGGGAAGCCCTCGCTGGCGCTGATGGGCAGTGAAGTGAAGAGGCTGCCAAACACCCGCAAAAATGAGGGGAGTACAAATAAGGCAAAACCCAAAAAGCGTTCAATGAGGAATAACAAACCCCAGGGAAGGGCAGGCGTCTGCTCTCACTGAAAGTGGCACGTTTTCTGCAACGCGTCTCTCTCTCCACGTACCACGGAAGCGGAGAATATCTGGGTTACGGGATGAGCTGCACGAAGGCTGACCTTTGCCACTTGAGATTTGTCGTGGTGTGACAGGAGAATATCGACAGCTCTGGGTTCTGTTCTTTCTTCAGGTGACTTGGGGTGTCCGCCTGCGTGCCGTAGCGGTACGTCGACTTGGTGAGACACTGGGAGCTCTGCTTGCTCGTGAATGAAGCTGATGGTGTGACCCCTGGAGGCCGTGGATGTGGACGCAGCCTCAGTCCTCGGTGTCTCTGCTGAAGGGAGCAGTCGGGAGCCCTCGAACTGTCTCTACCGAGTGTCTTCCGAGTAAAGCAAATTCCTGTCCTGGGGACATTCAGGGAGGGGTGGGACTTCTGGGTGGGCCCGTGGCTGCCTTCGAGGCTGGGGAGGGACGTGCTGGCCGTCAGTGTGCAGGCTCCTCCCGGCTTGTAGCCTGCGTGTGTGTCTGCACACCAGGGGCGCTGCTAATTCAAGACTAAACGAGATCCGGGCTTGCTTCTCATAACATTGCTCAAAGGACAGTCATTGTTGCTTAATTCCTCATGGCTCTTTGGTCCCAGGGAAGAGTAATTCTCAAGTTTGTAATATTTTCTTCCTTTTTGAGCCCTCCTGTTTCTTAGGAAACAGGGAGCTTGTCTTTCACATCAGAGCACAGAGAGAGGCTCCGCCGGGGGCCATAGGTTGAGTCGACTCACTAACGGGCAACCATTAAGGCGACCTTGCCCTCTCACTGTCACTGGCAGTCAGAGGTCCTTTGGGATGGGTCCTCCTGCTGACATGGCCGGCCCCTCCCTAGGGTTTGCTGTTCCTCACTGGATACTTTTTGGTTTTCGCCTTACTCCCCTCGTTTTTGCGGGTGTTTGGCAGCCCCTTGACTTCACTAAATCCCATATTTGTAAGGACAGTGACAACTGTACTTCTCGCTAAGAAAAGTAGAGCTGAAAAGCTTGGGGGTCACTTGGAACTGTTAGTTTTGTAGCTTTCACCTTTGGTTTACAATCATTGTGAATTTCTGTGATATGGATATGCTTACAGAAAGTAAAATAAGCAACGTTAGGCAAGCCTTTATTGCGTTATCATTTGCTGGCAAGAGCTCCCATTCTTACCTTTAATGCTCTCGGGCTTGGCAAACAGTAAAGCAGGTCAGACTTGCTCCTGAAACTTCTGCACACCCTGAGAGGAGCCTGGCCCTCAGCCACCCGCACTGGCCTCTCCTTCTTGGACGAGTCCGTTGGAAAAAGCTCTTTCTTCCTGAGCAGTCAGCTGGTGCTCAGCTCTTCTTCCATGTGTGACCTTTGTCCAGGAGCCCCCTGACCTTGGGAGGCACGGCATTGTCAAGACTGTGGGTCCCCTCCTGCCCCCACTTCTCTTGCCATGAGACACCATAGAGGCACACCCTTTTAACATGCTCAGTGCACTTTTACACAAGCATTCAGCCTCTCGTCTCTAGAGACAGATGCACGCCTTCTTCACTCCAGGACCTGCCTCTGTCCTCCTGCCCAGGGTTCTCTCTCTTGAATGTGGTTAGCGTTGTGGGTGCTGAGCCACAGCCAGGCGGCTCTTTTGTGCCTGCCTCTCAGGGAACATGACCAGCGCCGTCAGTGGTGTTATAAATTGCTGCACGTTTGGGCCTGTTGGGAAATCCAGAGTCACAGCCACAAGGTTGTGTGAAGGCCGAGTGAGTAGTTTCTTCAACCTCGCAATCGCCTGCCTCTTCGGAAGCATATCTTGTTGATTTTGGCGTGTCCCACCTAACACTTTGCACAGACCCTCAGTAAATGTTTGGAATTAGCAATTACACGTAAAATTGTGTCATCTTTCAATGGTCAGAGCTGTCACAGTTCGGGAAAAGCAGGGAGGTGAACTGACACGGCTGGAATGAGACCATTGTCATAGCCACGTACCTGGTTATTGATCGCAGTTTGGAAATTCATGTGTCGCGATCCGTGCGTGTCTCCTTTTTCAGGCAACTGCTTACAGATGTCTGTGGATCTGCCATGTGCCAGGCCTGGAACCGGGTCTGGGGGCCACCGTGGTGGGCAGGACACACAGACGTCTCTGCCCTCGTGAGGCAGACAGACAGTTGGGTTACACGTAGCTTCTGGGAGTAGCGGAAGTGCTGTGAGGCGGAGACCCTGGCGAGCCTGTGCAGGCTCTCCTAGAGGGAGAGGGGGCAGGACTCTGACAAGCTGGTGTTTGACAGCTGTCACAGAGGTGGTGGGTGACGTCACGTGCACACCTGGGAGAAGAACATTCTGACTGTTCTGAGATGGGAAAGGTGTGTGGCAAGTTTGAGGACCTGAGGGAGGGACCCAGAGGTGGGTGTCTGAGGACATGGGAAAGGCTGGATGTTAGCAAATGTGCCAGGAACTTGTCATCCCTCTTCCATCCTCTCAGTGGACATCCACCTCCCCTACGTGTCTACTTCCCACCACCCCCCGCCCCCAAACCCTGTCTCCTCCTCCTGCACTGCCGCCAGCACCCTGGACCGTGGGAACACAAGGTGGCAGTGGGTCCTGTGGGTCTTGCAGTCCTCCCACAGCCTGCCCTCACCTGTGTGCTCCCCACTGCCTGCCACTGGGCTTTGGGGGGCTGTGAGCCGGGCACTGTGGAGAAGACCAGATACGTATGAGGAATATATATCTGGTCATCTCAGTGATCAACTGTCTGTGTCCTCTAAGTCACACTATCTCCCTCCCCAGAGAGTAGTAGGTTTGCTGAGCGTTTCAGGACAGGACTCGCTGGTCCCTCTGGGAACACTCAGGCTGCGCAGCAGCATGTCAGGTCCCTGCGTTGCCCACCTGCGCTGACAGGTGAGGAGAAGCGCCAGGTGTAAGGATGACGTGTACCTGTTAAACTGCAGTAGGGATGTGCTAACGAGACCACGAGGAGAGCGCGTTAATGAACCAAGTTTGACACCATCTGACTCAGATTCGGTTCGCTTGGCCAGCCAGAGCCCTGGTGCTCCCCTCTCACGCCGTAAGAGCCTTTCAAAGAAAACATTAGATAGTACAGCCAACAGTCCTGTGTCCTTTACTGTTTTAGCAAGACTAGCATTACTTCATTGCAAATAATCAGTTTCTAGGCTTCGTTTTTCTTAAAAAGTGTTTATAAAACCCTACTGCAGGGCATAACTGTTTCAGTATCAGTTCACTTATCTTATACTGTTTTTCTTTTCCTTTTTATTTATTTATTTTTTAAGCAAAGGTGCAGACAGGAATAAAGCTGAGCAGACAGCAGCGGGGGAGAGAAGGATGCCACATTTATTTAATTAGTTGTTCACACTGGTTGTTTCCCTCCAGGCCAGAACCCGAGGTGTGTGGCCTGTACTCCTTCGGAGGCGATTGACCCAACCGATGCTCCACCAGGGTGCATCTCTGTTTTTTCTTAAATGGTGGCCAGGGAAACCCAACTCTTTCTCATTCTCTTTTCCTTAGAAAACTGCCTCACAGATGTTGGGGCAGATCTAGATCTTAGATTCAGGTGCCTGTATTCAGAGCCATGTGTCCTTGTCTTCCCTGTGTGGCTCAGAAATTCACTTGACATGATGCCTCTCGGTTTCAGGCGAAGGCTGCTGCATTACTCGGTGAAGGCACGTGAGTCAGAATCTGTATTTTAAAACTTTCCTAAGTCTCATATCCTAAGAAACCAATCCACACTTTTCACCTCGTTGGAAACTTCCCTTTGTAGAGAAGCTGCAGTTGGGCAAGTACAATTTGTGTAGGAGACTCTGTCTATTCTCACACATCTTTAATGCGAAGGTGAGGACCTTGAGTCACGCCGCCCACAGTAAACTGGCAGCCTGAGAGCGTGCAGCTCTGTGCTGCTGGCGGGTACTCACTTGCGGGTCCTCACTTGCGGGTCTGTGTGTCGCTTCTGCGCTCCGGGGCCGGCCCCGTCAGCCCACCATCCGTCCCAGCACCGAACCCCCGTCTCATGACCACGGCAGCTGTGGTCCCAGACCTCTGGCTTGTTTAAGGGGCACTCCGGCTACTCTGAATGTCCCGAGAAGATAGCGTCGGACATTTGGAATCGACACGATGTAACAGCACGTCCCACCTGTAAGGCTGTGTTCAGGGAGGGTCCTAAGCGATGCTGGGAAATACGGCATAAAAATGCTGGGTGTTTTCTGGTCATTCGTTATGTGCCAGACGCATACGTTAACCCACTGACCCGAAGCTCCGAAAGCGCCGTCGATTCCACAGGCCGTGCAGTCGTGGTGACCCCGGGCCACGCTCTCTGCACCGCATGTGGTGATCGCTTTTTAGCGAACAAAACAGGGTGTGTCAGGAATGACCACGAGCTTCTTTTTAAACTCCCGTGTGCATGGGTACACCCAGCGTTCTAAATGTGAAGGTTATGGCTCCTTTAGGTGATTTTGTACTTCCCTGTTTTCCTAGAATATAGAGGAAGAACTTTTACAAAGAGCAGAGTAAACGTAAGTAGACCCGCGTGCACCTTCCGCAGCGCTGCGCCTCGGTGTCCTCCACGGAGGGGAGTGAGGAGCGGACTAGTCCTGGTGACGAGGCCTGGGCTGCTGTGGCGTGGGGTGCGTGCAGGCGTTTGTTCCGGCGGGGGGCAGTGATCCACGGCAATGCGTCTGTTTTCTTCCTGCAGAAGCCTTTAGGATGACGTGCCAGCCGCTTCTTGGTACTTGACTGAGAACCTCCTTGCTAGAGATGCTCTGAACTTCCCTGCCTGTGCTCTGGGCCCCCTTGTCGCCCCTATGTGACCTCCGTCCTTTGTTTCAAGTGAAAGCAGCTAGGAGCAGGGACTTGCTTCCGTCACGCAAGGGCTCTGGCTCCCTTCCCCGTAGACTGAGCTCCGTCCTCCCTGTGTCCCTGTCCCTGTCCCTGACGTGCCCTGCGACAGAAAGGAGCAAGTCACAGTGCCTGCCAGCTCAGCTTTTCTTCCTCAAGGAGCCGAGTCCTGACAGTGGTGGGGACTGTCCAGCAGTCTGCACACCGCCGGCATTCAGGCACACGCAGTGCTTTGAAGGGAAAAATTCACATCCAGGGTGTCATGGTTACATCATGCTTAGATCAAAGAAGTCAAGGGGTAGGGCTCCACATAATCGACCAGATGCAGACCCCCAAGAGCAGTTCTCAGGTCTTTTATGGGTAGCCAAGGGGACTTTCCCAAAGCGGTAAAGATCTCTGCCTAATGCCTGAACGCCCTGTGCAGTGTCACTGTCACCGTCATGTAGGAAGGAGACACAGGCCAGCAGGTGTGGGTCGTGACGCCTCTCACTGTTATCCTGACTTGGGAGAAGCCTCTGGCTAAATAAGCCGGCCGCTTCCTCCTGACTCTTTTGCCTGAAAGTAAATATTTAATATTGATATTCTCTCTTCCTCCCTCTCCCTCCCAGCACCCTGGCGGGGAGGAAGTCTTGAGGGAACAAGCTGGTGGCGACGCCACTGAAAACTTCGAGGACATCGGACACTCGACAGATGCCAGGGAGCTGTCCAAGACATACATCATTGGGGAGGTGCACCCGGTGAGTGGCTCGGGCTCTGCTGTGTCCCCTCGGGCTGCTGGTTGGCCTGGCTTGACTCTGTGGATTTGCTTATGACCAAACTTAAAAGGCAGAAGGGAAAGTTCCTCCTGACTCTAGATCACCATGCTGTCATACACAGATTGACCAGCAGTCCCCTGGTTTTGCACTGACCTTTAGAGTCATAACCCTCTCATGTCAAGTCCAAGTCCTGGGCACAGTCTGCCTCAGACCCGATGCTTCGGGGAACAGCACATTCTAGAAGGTGGGGGATCTCCAGCATTGTTTTATGTATTTATGTGTTTATGTATTTCAAAGTGTCTTTCTTCAGAAATTCCTTTTCCCTTCATGAGTTTGGGAATATTTTCTTTTTAAAAAATAATTTAAATGGCATTCTAAACCCGCTACATTGAATAAATGCCCTCCATCTTCTCTGAAACGCTCCCGATCACCTCATTTTCCCTTCCCCTAATCTTGGAGAACCACCCTCTCAGTCTGGCCATGGACTGACATCCCAAGAGTCTGATTTCTAGATAAAGCCAGGCTGTCAGGTGAACGTAGGCCCTTCTGTGGCACGTTTAAATGGCCATGTGAAACGTGGGCGGTCTGTTTGTAATGCATGCTTCTCGCTTGAACTGTGAATGAAGTAAGTGAGGGCCTTGGTGGAAGGACTGAAGATGGACATATGCTTTGGGAATGATTTCCATTGAGTAGGAGGTGTTTTGTGTGTGCTGTAACATGGCACTTTGAAGAGTGAGCCTCATTTTTCTGGAAATTTTATTGATCGACTTCTTCTCAGCTCTGTACTTCACAAAAGTGAAGTGGCTTTGTAGGAATCCGAGAGGTTGGCATGTAAAGTGTTAGCCTGTCATTAGTCCATTCTCAAGCACGTGTGGCAGGGCGGGTGGGGTTTTAGATGCCGCACCAGCAGTCTGTAGACACACTCAGTGTGCATTGCCTCTGCCAGGAGTGTGCCCAGATTACGTTCCTTCAACTGGGAGATGGTGGGAATTCACCAGGACGGCACACACAGAATTTGAGAGAAAGGGAGGAATCTACGTCGGTCTCATAAATAAGACACGCAGGGAACTTCAGAGAAGAGAGCAAAGGGTCTGAGTGTCACAAATAAGACACACACACATGCACAGACACACACACAGAGGGAATCCGAGGAAGAAAGGAAAGAGTCTAAGTCAGTTTCACAAACAGGACACACACACACACACACACACACACACACACACACACACACACACGCAAGGAATTTGAGAGAAGAAAGGGAAGGGTCTAAGTCGGTCTCACAAATAAGACACACACACGCACGCACGCACACATGCACGCACACACGTGCACACAGGGATTTTGAGGAAGAAAGGGATGAGTAAGTTGGTTTCACAAATAAGACACGCACACACGCACGCGCACACGCACACACGTGCACATGCACACACGTGCACACAGGGATTTTGAGGAAGAAAGGGATGAGTCTAAGTCGGTCTCAGC
Organism: Solenodon paradoxus; assembly: GCA_004363575.1. NCBI lineage: Eukaryota > Metazoa > Chordata > Mammalia > Eulipotyphla > Solenodontidae > Solenodon > Solenodon paradoxus. The sequence goes on along the minus strand of RJWH01004076.1, from coordinate 18,654 downwards.
TGCTGCCTGGACTGAGCAGTCTGACTCCAGTCAGCGTGTGCACATCGGCGGGCAGCACGACTCCCGGGGCCGCTGCTGTAAGCTTTGGCGCACTCGATGGGACATCACTCTCAACAGTTAATCTGCTGTCAAGCTTTGCAATCAAGTCAGAGGGATAGAACTTTGTGTGTAACAGAGATGGACCCAAAATGTTATGACGGAATAGTGATGTTTGTTTTTTTCAATCTTGGTACAATGAACTCTTTGGAAATGATTCTTTTTGTAGATGGTTTTCCTTCTGTAATGTGCCTTGTTTTTTGTTGCAGGATGACAGATACAAGATAGCCAAGCCTTCGGTAAGTGTGACTGTCCCCGGCGTCTCAGTGTCTGTAGTGCCCTTTACCACCTTACTTCTTTGCCATCAAGCTGGGGGCTAAGGTCTTTCACTGACCTGGCAGAGCCTCCAGGCCTTCCAGGTCAGAGGTTTATGTAACCCGTTGCCTCAGCAAATCTCTTGCATGTAAAGCAGCCGTTATGTTTTCATAGGATAGCCTTTATGTTATGTTTGTGGAACTCAAACTGAAAACAGCGTTTTCTCCCTGATTATGAAGAGATGCCTTCGAAGAGCTGCTTTTTATAAGTAACTCTGTCCTTCTCTATGTGCACGATTTGACACAAGCCATGTTTTCAGTGAACCTGAGTGAGCCTCATTTTTCTGGAAATTTTATTGATCCACTTCATTTCAGCTCTGTACTTCACAAAAGTGAAGTGGTTTTGTAGAAATCGGAGAGGTTGGCAATCTGACTGTTGGAGCCGAGGTCTTCTTACTGAAGCTGTTCCGACACTGTCTTCTTCGCCTCCATGTCTTTGAAACATAGTTAGCGTTCAGCCAGTGTTTGGTGGATGAATTTAATTTTAATTAAGTAATCCCTTTTGGCACATTCTCCTTGGGAAAGTACTTCTAGGAAGGCCGACTTTACACTCAGGCCCATCGATGATCTGAGTTGATCATCTCACTCATATGTGAACATCACATTCCGAGCTGATGGCAGCAGCCGTTTCCTTAAAGTAGGCAGAGTGGGTTCTGGCCCATCATGCAAAGACCAGGAACATCTCGCTTAAAACACAGAGCAGGAGTCATTTTGCTGTTTGGTTTGTGCCCTGGTTGCAATCAGGACAGCACTGCAGCAGAGCCATCCAGAGAAAGGGAGCTGGACAGTAATTGCCTTTAATCTACAACGGAATGAAAGCCCTGGGGCACAAAGGTCACACTTGCACAGCAGCCAGAGAGTACAACACAAGTCTTAGGTAGTACTGTTTCTCACAAACCGTTGCCTTGCTTTTCTCTCCTTTCCCTATTCCAAATGGCTCAAGTCCAGTGCTGTGATCTGCACACTTCAGGAACATACAAAAGGGCTTCAGAATCTGAACTGCCACTGGAACGTAGGCTTAGCATCCTGCCTGTCAGCGCCCATGACCTCAGCACCTGTCGGGGACCACGTTTTGGAGTTCGCTTATAGTTTTTGAAACATTGCCTTGTCGATGACTTGACTTGGTTCCCAAGATCTCCCTGTCAGAACATAGACCTTCCAGGGTCACCCAGACCTTGTTCCAAGCTTTGACCTTGCTTGAGGTCACACACTGCAGAACCCCAGGACATACCACATACCCATTTCAGACTTGGTGCCGCAGTCTCCGGATCTTTGATGACAGGCATCTCCCTCGCAGTAGGATTTTTAAAAAGTCTTCCAGTTAAGGAGCAGGCTAAGTTAGATAAATGAGATGACTTGAATGTACAAACACTTGATGGGCATTGCATGTTTTTATCTAGAGCTTACCATGTGTTGATTTTGTGTTGTTTCGTTTTTTACTAAAGAGAGGAAGGAAGAAGAGGAAGAAACGTCTTTCTGGTTGTTCATTTTTGATTTTTCTATCTGACCCTGGGTCTTGAACTTGGGTCCTTAGGCTTTGCTGGCTCACACGCCAGCACCTCAGCTACTGAGCCACAGGGCACCTGCATCATGTATTGATTTAATTGCTGACCCTTTCCTGTTTTAAGTCAAGCCCCTTGAGGCCACGTAGTGAACAGGTGGCAGATCCCGTAATAAAAATCATAGGCTTTTTCCTCCTTCGGTTTTGACATGTTTGTTAGTTATAAACCAAAACCCATTGTAGGCCCCTGAGAATATTTCCTTTTTCATCAGAGTGCTAAGTAGCCCTTCCAGCATGCTTGAAATCTGAAGCATCCCTGGGTTAAGAGCCTGCCACATAATAAGCCATCAGAAGTGTGTAAGGTTGATTGAAAGTTGGCTCCTCACACCGGCACTGCTGCGTGGCATGTGGTGTGTCAGCATGAGCGCTCCGTCCAGGCCTGGAGGAAGGACAGGCCAGCGGATTCTGCACAGGGCGCACCTGTCGAGGGAGTCGCACGCGCTGGCACTTGCGTGACACTCTGGATGAGCCCTGCCTTCTGCCATTTGGCCGGGCTGAGCTCTCTGCGTGACAAGAATCTGTGACCTTCAAGGAACGTGTGTTTCAGTGTCAAGTTTGATGATGTCTCCTCCGATGGCCACATTAGGCGGTCACTTGTTTCAGCACTTCTCGTCATCCTTGTTACTTCTGCTCAGATGCTGGGATTCCAGAAACGGTCTTGCAGTAGCTGTGGATGCGTGTGCACTTCCCCAGTTTTCACCTTGTTTCAAGAGATAATAAACGTGTCTTTTTCTTTTTAAATGATGTATTGTCCCCTGCCGTGTCAGGAGTCTTAAAGGCCGTGTGTCCAGGTTGGTGGGTCGCATCGCTGCCCTGCTCGCCCCTCCCGGAAGGCTCCTCCTTTTCGGGGGCGCTGCTCGCATGCGCTTGCAGATTGCTGCTTCGCCCGCGCTGCTCATTCTCTCGCGCTTTGGGGGGCGGCGGACGGCAGGCTCAGAGGAAGCGGCTCACGTCGGGCTTCTTGAGGCACTAATGCTTTTGCTGGTGTGAAATATTAAGTGCTTGCTAGCAGGTTTTCAAGCCCCCAATATTTCTAGGCTATAGCTATGCAGGCATTGGGGATGTGTGCATTTTTACAGAACCTCCCTTGTTCACTTTCGTGGTCCTGACAAGAGGACCAGATCCCAGAAAGTTCTGGAAGGTCAAAGAGGCCCTAACTGCCAGCTTCCCCGCTCCTGGGGCATCCGGATAGAAGGGTTCTTGGGGGGCAGGGCAGTGAGAGGTCAGCCCCTGAGGCCAGAGCTAGAGAAGGTGAGCAAAGTGGGGCTGCTGTACATGACAGCCCTCGTTTGTGGCTGACATGTCTTTTCCTAGGCTTTGGAGACACTTTGGCCTCATATAAGATGTGAATGAAATAACTGATTTTTTCTGGCTGCTTTTCACTCGTGCTGTTGAAGCTGGAAGCCGGGGAGGACGGGCAGTGTGACCGTGTGCGTGACTCTTTCCGGCGTGTGCCCGGAAGTCCTTAGATGAGTGCAGGGTGATTATGCGGCCTGCAGTATGTCACCACGTTCGTCACATTACTGCGGTGCACTCACCAGTTGCTCCATCGCGGAGAACGTTTACTTCTTTCCTGAGAAAACGGTAACATTAGGCATTTTAGTGAAAGGAGTTTGACAGTTCCCTTTCTTTTTTTGAAGAACGCATTGAATGCAAATATTGTGGTCTCCTTTTAAAACAGGTTTTCAGTCCATTGAGTAAAAGTTCTGATGTCCCTTTAACTCGCTTTCCTTTCTCTCCCGTGTTGCAGGATACGCTCGTTACCACTGTTGATTCTGACTCCAGGTACGTGGTGGTTTTCTTTAAAGCATTCAGAATTCTCACAGCTCCCGACAGCAGAGCTGGACTCGGGCCTCTGATGCTTGGGCTCCCTCCATGGGCACCTCCCCCGATCCCCCGTGGGCGCCCCAGTGGTCGTCTCCCCTCGGCACCCTGGCCATCCAGGACATTCCATCCTAAACAGTCCCACGGTGGAGACCGTGGACGCTCTGGTGGCCTCCGATCTCAGGCTCCGCTAGAGAGCAGCTCGGGTCCTTGCCCCACGCCGTCCCTGGGCACCTGCCAATGCCAGGCGAGCACTCCGGCTCCATCCTTATTTGTTACAAGATCCGCTTCTTGTGGTTGCCATCGTGCCTCCTTTGCGTGATCTCTTTCCCTCTGTCCCTTCTGTAAGTCACTCTACAGTTGGCCCCAAGTGTGCCCCGGGTGACACGAAGCATTTGGCCTGGGGACTAGAGATCTTACTCACATTTTCGGCAGCTCTACCATTATGTATGTTTTTGGGGGCCCCCACGCTCAGAACCACACCTTTCTGCCTATTTCATCCCCCTCCGTCAGATTTAATAGTCTGCCCCTCTGGAATGCTCCCTGCCTGCTGGCTGGGCTTCACCTTGCTTTTCACTGAGACGTGTCTGTGTCCTTCTAAATTAACTGAAAACCCACCAAGATGAAAATGACCTGGGCCCTTTGCATTTTGAGTCTTTGTATTGAACTTGGTCCTTGTATGGTGGGGGCCGAGTCTGAGAGAACAGTGTCTGCAGAGCACTTGTTCACACAGACTTCTCTGCCTTCATTCACAGTCCAAACCCGACATGTTCATTTCTGCTTTCTTGGAACGCAGAGCTCTAAACTGAAGCTCTCCCAGCTCTTTCCCTGGTTTGATCAGTAATCTAATTTACAGCGGATTCAAACTTCTGCGCCTGAAGTCTGACTAAAGGTGTGAGTTGGGGCTCGCGCGAGTCTGCACCTGTGCAGCGCAGGTTGAGCCGGGGCCCGCTGTTGCTGAAAACTCAGCTCCACGCACACACGGGCTGTCGAGATGAGACACCCAAAGCAGATGCTCAGCCCGCGGTGCGGCCTGAGTGCTCTCGTGGCCCCGAGCCCGGACCCCGAGCCCAGAGGCCGGGTTGATGGCCGTGGCCACAGCACTTGCCCACGGCTCTCCGAAGTGAGAACCTAGGTCTCCTGGCTCTCAACTTTGTGCCATTTCGGAATCTTAATTCACGCGCATCGTTAGAGTAGAGCCTCAGGACTGCACCTTCAGTGTATTCGCGCCTGGGAGCGAGAAGCCTGTGGCTGAGTTCTGGGCAGTGTGTGGGGAGAGCCTCACAGCTGATGAAAGGCCACGAACCTGGATGTAGGTGGCCCTGGCAGCCGTCCTTTCTCTTGAGGCTCTGGGGACAGCGCCTTACCTGTGCAGCTGGCTCCGATGCTTAGTGGCTCCAAACAGTCTTTCCAGCCAAGTGGGTTAGAGAAGTAGAAATGCCCCGGGGTCTCCACAGTCTGAAGCCCCCTGCCCACACGCCTCATGGCTCACCGCTCTCTGTCTTCCTCCAGCTGGTGGACCAACTGGGTGATCCCTGCCATCTCTGCGCTGGTGGTTGCGCTGATGTATCACTTCTACATGGCGGACAACTAGCCCTTCTCTGGAGCCAGCGACACAAAAGGCCGCTCTGGGCCGGGGAGCGAAGACGCCAGTGTCAGCTGCTCCGACCCATGGAAGCCTCCCCTGACACTAACGTTCAGAGGCTTGTGTCCTGTCCTCGTTAGAAACAAACGCGCCCCCGAGAACTGTTCTCTTCTTTCTATTCCTGAACATCTCCAGTGTGCCTTTTGCATTCATCCACTTTGCTTTGATGTCCTATCACTACGTAATCACGTACTTACGGTGATCTTTGAAAATATATCTGGCTTTTAAAATAGACCACGTTTGCCTGTCTATTCGTATGTTGTCTTTGACTTCGAGACTCTGACCCAGCAGCGTCCCTGTGGTGCGGAGCGCCCCCCGGCGGCAGGGTCGCCCTGGGCCCTGCTGGCCTGGCTCCCGGTCCAGTTGGTGGTCACCCATAGGGCTCGGTTCCACTGTCTTTTCTTTTGCAAGGAAACGAAGGCCCAGAAATGATAGCTGAAGGATTTCTAGTAATGGCCTTGCTTGAAGGAGGTGATGAAAGAGGAAGTGGCCACAGGGATTCCAAGGGGCTCCTCTTGTCTCTGATTGAAAACCCGCAGCACAGACCCCGAACCCTGAGGGGCCATGGGAGCTGTCCCTCCTCCCAGCTTAAAAATGTCACCCAAAGCACGTCTCGCATACACGGGTTCTAACGTTTTAGCAGTTCCTCGGTCAGAGACAAAACTCTGGATGTCGTCTCGGAAGGAAGTCTCGACTCCCTGTTTTGAAAAGTCACGAGTGTGAAGAGATGGTGGGGCGTTCAGAATGGAACGTGAGGACGGTCAGCCACCAGGGTGCTGCTGGCGGGACCCCCTGTTCCTCTGCAGCGAGACTCGGAGACTTTGCCTTGTGGATTGTGGGTGCTCCGTGGGCGTCCAGCCGATGCCGCGGCGTCACTCAAACCCACTGGAAAGGAGTTGCATCATGACAGGGTCTGTCCCTTTTTAATCAGTGGTATATGTCACCTCTGCCTTTTCTGTCACTGCAAGTTGCAGTTGGAATGAATGTGGAGGGAGGGTGGCTGGCTGCAGATTATCTTGCCAAGGAATCCTTTATTCAACGTCTAATAAACATGTCTGAACAGTGTCACATCTGTCATTGACTCGACACACTCCGACTGGGGACACACCCACAAACCTGCAGTCACGGCCTCTGACTGCAACTGTGGCCAGGCCAGCAGTTAACCAAAATAGCTCACGACGCTTGTTCTTCTTCCTCGACGCTTGGCCATCAGAGCTCCCATGTAAGGTTCTGCACGTCTTCCCTAGCACGGGGAGGGAGGGTGAGCCGCTCCTGCAGCGTCTTGTGAGGGGCGAGTCCTGGAAGTGAGTGACTTTAATAGAGGGCATAACAGGAGTCTGGGTCTCATGGCCCTGCTCCCCTGCACGCTTGCCTGGCCCTCTTCTCTGCCAGCGCCCTCTGCTTTGGCCTCATCAGGTGGGAGCCCTGCTTCTCAGGAGGTCACACCCCCCCACCTTGTGGTCAGCGTTCCCAAGGCAGCTTGCTGACAAGGGCAAAGTGTATTTCACCTTTACGATTGTGATTGAGCTGTTTAAGAAGAAATATTTGAGAATAGTTCAGATGGAAACATTTAATATTATTAGGAGTAAAAGGAGCATTACATTTCACAGTCATTTTCTTAGCTTACCAGTTTTCAAGAACAAAACAAAAGGTCCACAGTTATCTTGGAAGAAAACAAATATTCATGTTCTTTTGGGTTAAGTAATAAGTTCTTAAAGAACGACACTGAAAGCATAAGCACAAAGGAAAGAACATAAATCGAGGGTCATCAAAATAAAAGCTCTTGTGTTTTAAGGGACACTGTCAACGCAGAGAATGGGAGAAAGTATCAGCAAATCATGTCTAGTAAGGTATGGGATGATCTTCCCATGCATTTACAAACTCACTCGAAAAATGCAAAAGACCCATCATACACTTTCCAAAAGATGAGCAAACAGCCAGTGAGTCCCCAGGTGCCAGTGTCAGTCCCTGGGGACGCATGACGGTGAGGCACTTCACATCCATGAGGGAGACAATATTCAGAAGGTCCAGTGATGGCAAGAGTTGAGGAAGATGTGGAAAGACAGAGCCCTTGTGTGTTGCCGGTGGGAATGTAAATTGGCATCACCGTGGAAAACAGTCCTTAGTTCCTTCAAAAGTCAAACAGAAAGACCATGACAGGACTGTCCACTGCTAGTTTTATTTATGCCCCAGAACATCGACAGCACGTGTTGAGACAAGAAGGTGGATGGGAGTGTTCATAGCAGCCTTATCCATAACTGTTCCAAAGTGGGAATGACCCACGTGTTCAGCCGATGACTGGATAAGCAAGATGCCTTATAGCCAAACACTAGAATGTTATTTGACAATAAAAATGCTCTGCGTGCTACAGCATGGCTGAAACATGAGGACATCATGCCGAGCGAAGAAGCCAGTTACAAAAGACCACGTGGTGTGATTCCATGTATATGAGATGTTCCGAACAGGTAGTTTATAGAGACAGATGTTACCTGAGGCAGGGAGGAGGGTTTAGGGCGTGGGGGGAGTGCTTTGGGGGCAGCAAAAATGTTCTAAAATGGATTCTGGGGATGTCTGCACATGTGTGCACGTGTCTGTGAATGTTAAAAACCATACATGTGACGCATTTTTAATGGCTGAACTATAGGGGAAGGGAATTATGTAAAGTATATCTAGAAATGATCTAAGGCTATTATTTACAAAAAAAATCCAGCACACTCTTAAAAAGCTCATCCTCTACTCCAGGAGGTATCAATCCGTTATCCTAGAAGCCTCCATCCAGTCATGCCTGTCAGAGAAGCTCACATCCTACTCACCCTCAGCATCTCTTCCTAAAGTCTGCTGTCTCCTGCCAGGGGCTTCTTTAAGGCGTGAGGAGGGAGGCTAGCAGAGGGACTCTTTTTTACTTTATACTTTGCCCATTTATATATTCTTTGAATTAAAATCTGTTACTTGAGCAATTAACCCAGTTAGGAGCCCTAATGTCCATCTGCTCCCTAAGATTCCCCTCCAAAGACAGCTCTTCTAGATTACTGCCGAAGTGTCCCCTTCTCATCCCTGCCTGGGTCACCCATGGTATTAATGCTGCTCCACATCTGCCCTTAGAGCCTGGCCCATTTCCTGCCACATTGAGGTGTTTGTTGACTGACTAACCAAACTGAACAATGACCCAGACCCTTATCTGGTCTCCCACCTCCAATGCCTCTTAATCTCTTTACTGTCAGCAGTGTCAGCGTCTCCTTACCGAGGGCCCCGTTGGCACCACCCTGGCCCCGATCTGGCAGGGCTGATGGCCCCCGCACACTGTACCTCTAAACACAATGAGTGAGAACTGAGGCTGTGTGACATGTGTGTCTTCATTTAGACTCCCAGGGGGAGAAAGTGACAGACTTGCTATTGTAAGCTCCCCAGATCTCAGTGGGCGATCTGGAAGGACAGGTAGTGCCTAGATTGATCCTGGAATCGGCCCAAAAGATCCAGGACGCAGGACTGTGGCAGCTTATCAGCAGCGCACACGGAGGGGAGGGCAGCGAGGCCGGGCAGGAGGTGCACGCACGCAGGAGGTCCGGGAAATTCTGACGCCAGGACCCAGTGTGATAACGTCCCTGTATCGCCACCCACTGCAGTATCTCCTGACTTCAGGCCAGGAGAGCCAGCCCGGGCCACAGAGCCTGCCTTTCACCTCAAACCTGTAGGCTTGGGGACCTAAGTGACACTGTTCTCCTGGGAAAATAGTGATGATTTCAGCAGTTCCCACTTACTACGGAGGCCTTGAAATCACCAGAGGAAGCCCCTTTCTCTTCTGGTGGGAGCTTGGTCATAATTTACCCCCGGACGCAGAGTGATCCCAGGCGATGTGACTTAGAGCAGCTCGGTGTATGTGGTTAAAGTTTTCACATGTTAGAGAAATCATGGAGCGGACCTTTGCCCCGATCTCCAAGGCTCGCCACCATTTATTATGTTGCCCATTCTTGGTCGGATCCCGCTTTTTCAGGTTCAGACGGGGCTCCAGCCCCTCCTGTCTGTGAAGCAGTTCTCCCACAGATGAACACACTCGACAAGAGTTTCTGAGTTAAAAGCAAGAATGTTCGCATTAACACTTTATATCATGCTGATGTATAACAGTAATATTATTAGATGATAATTACCAGCCATCTGCACGCATTGTCCAGTGGATATTTTAGGAGTCACACTTGTCAGCTCTTAGTTTATTAGAAATCTGTATCAAGGGCTGACAAGCTGATTTGTTACAAGTCACCTCTATTGCCTGGTTGGCGGACTGTCAGCAGGATGTGCACAGGACACGTTGCCTGCGCAGTCAGAGCAGTCCTGGCCTAGCAGCGTGGTGACTGGTGGAGAATTTTCTCCCTCGTGCGCGCACTCACGCATTGAGTGCTTATCCAGCCCAGCGGCGCTGCCACGATCCGCTGGTGCTGCTGCTCGTTTGTCACCGGACGCGCCAGAGCTTCTGTTTGCTCGCTTACAAAACGGGAATCTTACTAGCTGCTGTGTAGGGAGATGGTGGACATTACAGGAGACTGGGATGAGATGAAGTGACCTCGGGTCCCGGACCCTGTCGGGCCCCGCGCTCTGTCACTTAATAAGCAGCAGCCAGCGAGATGGTGGGGGTACACGTCCTAGAAGAGAATCTTCCATGCAGGCCTTGAACGCTTCCACCGCTAGAGACGCGAACTGAATCGCCAGCACCGGGTGCAGAGGAAGACAGCGGCACTGGGGACAGACTGGTGGCATTAGGGCTATGACAGGTTTGTCCCTGGTGCTAGGAGAGCCAGAATGAGAGGCAGCCGAGGAAACTGTGCTGGAGGCGTGACCTGGACATGAACACGTTCCCTTGGAGGAGAGCGCCCGGCTCACAGCCAGCCCCTCTCCCAGACCTGTCATTTGAGGTCCAGTGCATCGGCATTTCCATGGATGCTCTAAACCATCTTGTGACACCTTGTGGCTGGGCCTTGTGGCTGGGCCAGTGTGATGTTTTGGAAGGAAGGCACTGCTCTGTTGCCTCACCTGAAACTCCTGCGCCCACGCCCTGACTCTGTCAACCCCCGGCTGAAAGGCAGGGTGCACACAGGCTGGGAGAAGCGAGGGGAGGCGTGGGCTTTGCCTTTCTCTAACTGTGTGACCCCGGGCCACCGTCCCAAAGCTTCTTTGGATCCAAATGTCTTCGATGGCAAGTGATGAAGCACGTCTTGTATCTAAGAGTCCGTTCAAGGAAGCCACGTGTGGCAGCTCTCCTTAAAATAAGGGTAGAAATGGTAACTTTTAAATCCCAGGAGTGGTAATACTGTATGTGCCTTTCCCCCCTTTTGTTACAATTCTGTCTGCTTTATAGGGGATTGAAGTTGCACCTCAGTCTGTGCCTTTCACACCCCACCGGAGTCCCCTACCCTTCACCACCACCTCATCCTCCTTCCTTCTTCCCCCTTCCCACCCCCATGTAATCACGTCTGCGGATTTTGTTGAGATGTGTTCATTCATTTGTTTTGTTTCTTTATGCTCCATATTCGAGCAAAACCAATCTGTACTTCTCCTTTTCTTTCTGGCTGATTTTCTTAGCGTCGTCACCTCCAGTTCCGCTCAGTTCGTTGCAGGGTTTGCCTTCTTAGTTTTCAACAGCTGCACAAATCCCGCTGAGCGCGTAGACCACAGCTCCTGCATCCAGTCGTAGTTGCTGGCATTGATGGAGTGAATGGTAGATCCTGCTCTGTTCTTCGGGAATCGTCATCCTGTTTTCCAGAAGGCTGCATTAACTTACCCTCCCACCAACAGTCTAGGGGGACTCCTGTATCTGTCCTTGAACTGAACGCTTGTGACACTTTCCCCTTAATTAGACGGTGTCTTGCATGCAGAGAGCTCGTTAGGGACCATCTCTCAGAGGTCCGGAAACTTACAAGGGAGTCGCCCCCATCCTCAGATAGTAAGTAGAGAGGGTTTAATGACGTCTTTGGAGATGCCTGAAGTATCTTGAACATGACATGTATAGTGTGGCAGATGAGGTGTTTCAAATCTTTGTATAGTTCTCAGTCCACCTGTGGAGACTTGGCGGTGTCGCGGGGATTCAAGGAGGATGGGGGAGCCTCTGCCCCCTTTCAAGTGTCGGCAGTGAAGCCCCAAGGCCACGTGCGCCTCCACGGTCATCAGAGGGTGTCTGTTGCACCCAGAACATCGCATCGGCCTAATGCCTCCTTATCTGACATCAGTATTTGCTGTTCGATTTTTTTCTCCTTCATGTGTTTTTTTTCCCCTTGTTTATCCACATTCAGAGGTTCAGTTTACAAGTCGCAGGAGTTTGTTCAAAAGCCAGGCTCCAGGTCCTCACAGGTCAGGACGGTCACATGCCCAGCCATCAACGTGGGCTGCTGGGCCTGGCGGCTTCTGCTCTCAGATCTACCCGCCTCCTGTCCCTGCCCGGCTCTGTGTCACTTGGGATCACACTGTGGTTCCCTTCCCCAGACTCTCAGATGGTCTGATTCAGCCCCGTCAGTCTTCAAGGGTGTCTCAGGCTGTGCTGTATATTCTCTGAGTGCTGCCTCTCAGATGGGCCAGCCGAGGTCTTCCTGCCCTGGGCTGGGTCCACGCACCTCCCAGGACCCTCCGTTCCTCCCAGGTGCCCCCACACCTCCCAGGGCCTCTCCACCCAGCACAAGTGTCTTTCTGAATGCTCGGCTCTGGGGATGGTCTTGCTTTGGCTCCTCTGCCTACCTCATTTCATTTCCTGTTTCAAATCCCGAAAGGATCTGTTTTCCAGGTGGGCCCTGACGGATGAGGTTCTCCATGGTGGTTCACAGGGGTGTCCTCTTGCAGGGGGAGCGGGTTCCGGCACTGACCCCACGTAGCCCCACACTGCCGGCAGTGTGACCTGTTGTCGATGGCCTCGGCGCAGGTCGGGTTCAAGGCTTTGGATCAAACACATCCCACCGCTGCGCAGTCCCAAGCATGCTGGAGAGTATCCAGACGGGGCTGGGGCCTGGAGGCGGGGTCAGGCGGTGCTCCAGGTGACGCCCACACAGTCACCTTTCTTGCAGCCACAGGCCACCCGGCTGCGGGAGTGGTGGTGAGCAATGACCGGCGCCGAGTCCCGCGTGGCCGCCCACGGCACCGTGGGGAGGTTTGGGAGGGATGCTAACGTACACATGCCCCATGGATACCGTGTGTATATTTTAAGAGAGAGAAAAAAGGTTCAATCATTGACTAACTGAATATTTTTTATAATTAAAAATCACAAAACGTCTCCTGAATGAGCCAAGTCAGATGACACAGAAGCATTTACTAACACGCGCCCTGTGCCCGCTGCCCAGGTGCGGGCGGTGGGTGTCTTCACATCCTGCTATTCACGCGCAGACGTGGCCAGACATCCAGAAATGCAGACGGTCGGTCACACGACCATGACTTTTCAAACTGCGGGTGGGCTACACACAACTCGAAGCTTGATTGTTTTCACGCCTAAGTCTGTCTCTGGCCACTCCTCTCGTTAGAATAGGCTTAGATGTGTCATTTCATTTTTGTTTTTTGTTTTTGGACATTTTAAAAAGTTTATCTGAAGGAAGGAGCAGATAAACAATCCACAGCTGCCAGGAGCTATCACATTTGTCTTTGCGTGATTGTCGCTAAAATTTCCATAAAGCTCTTATTAAAGCCAGCCTCTGAGTTATTCGAGCTTAATAAACAAATAAGTAAAAGGTGATATCATGCATAATATCGAAAGATCACCTTTATTTCATTCAAGGTAAAGCCTTCCAGTGGGTAGTTTACAAAGACGTAGGTCCTCTGCACCGCTGTAATTTGGTGTGTAATTTGATGGAGTGTAATGTACTTGAGCCAGCAAAATGGGTTTTCTGACATTTAAAAATAGTGAGATAGGTTGACTAAACCAGCTCCCTTCGGTTTACCATGATCACCAAACAGCCAGAGACCTAATTATTTCTTTATGACCGGCTGTGAGCTTATCTATTTCTTTCTACTCTTCACCTGAAGGTGCCAGTGCTTTTCCATGCACCCCACAGCCATTTTATTTTCACAGTGTGAATGGAGGGCCACGGAACAGGCATATAATTTATCTAGCATAGTTTGGACTGGCATTTCAGTAATTTCCTATTTTCTTACTATTGCAAAATACAGCCGTGAGCCCCTTTTCCCAGGAAGCATGGAGCGCTATGGATCTCCGTAGGGCTGATGCAGCGCGGGGGCCGCCTGTTTCATGGTCATGTTTCTGCGGTCACCCCGTGGCTTAGTGCCAGCACCCCCTCCTGCCCTTTTACGAGGGAGCGAAGCCAGCTTCCAGCGTCTGCGCTACAGGTTTCAGGGGCCAGAGTCTTGTTCCAACGTGTGGACGTAGCGCACCCGCCGCCGAGCTGGTGCCGTGGCCACCGTGGCTGCCCTGCTGCTGGCCGCTCCTCACTCCTGCGTCGCCGCAGCCTTGCATCAGTCCTGACAGTTTTGTCGCGCTTTGTGGTCTTTTTTTGTTTCAATTCCACCTGCAAGTGAAGCCATCTGGCATTTTTTCGTTTTCTTTTTGGCTTACCTCCAAACTCTTAAGTCACTATGTTCCTCCTTCTCCATCAGCAAAAATGGACTCTCCTAAAATCAGCGCTCGAGATTAAAAGCAAAGGAACTATTGCATCTGTTCATTGTTATGACCATATCAAAGTATTTGCAGACCTTCAGTGAGGTAGTTTTCACCTGCATTGTGTTGCATTAGTTCTCAGGGATAAACAGGCATGTGGAGTCTCCTTAGCTTACAAAAGTGTATTTTGAGCTCAAAGAAAGGGTTTTTTTGTTGTTGTTGTTCATTGGTTTTATGAATTTTGCATGTGTGAATATGCAATGTCAAGGCTATAAAAAGGTTTTCAACCTGTCAAGATGCTTCGTGATGAAACACAAAAGTAACCAATCCACAGTTTCCAGGTTTAGCAAATACAGTTCTCCCAGTTATATTTAAGTGGCAGAAAAATAATGAAAACTTAAGTCCCGTAATATGTATATAATACATAATGATATTTGGGACACTCTTTTACTAAACTATTATTTGTTTTCTGTCTAAAATCAAATTAAACAGGGCAGCCTATATTTTATCCCTAATTTAACCAAGCAAAAATCAAGGTATTTATGTTTTTTCAAATTACTACATCTTCATCGTACAGTCCTTTTAGTGGTACTATTAACAAGAACCATAATACTGTTTTGGATTCATCTCATACCTTTTTGGTCACTCTTTGGCTAAGACACTAGAAAATAATTTGATGTCCAGAGTTGAGTAAGATAAGAAATATAATTGTATTACCCTTCATGTAAAGAAAAGGCTAAATGAAGGCTTCAGAGCACAGATAAGGAGTAAATCCAGAGGAAAGACAGGGTGTCCTTTGTTGTTGGCTGTGTGTCTATATTTATTTGAAATCTATTCTATACAAGTGGCAGAAAGGCACGTGTTTCGTTAAATTCTGCTGCCAGAGTGCTGCTTTTGCGCCCTGACCCGTGACACCGCAGCCTTCTGACGCGGCAACAAGACAGTGTCCCTGTGGAGGATAATATTGCGGCCACGTGTCAAGTGCAGGCAAACAGGGAGCCAAGGCTGTGGAAGGTCAGGTTCAGTGCTCTCGTGTATCTTTGATTTTATAAAGCAACATTCCTAACTGGGCTTATCTACCATTTTGGCAGCTGAGAAGTTTTCTGGGTTGGGAGGGGGGGTCAGGCCACGTTCTGAGCATCTTGGGGGTAGAGTCTGCAATGACCTCAACTGCGAATGAACGTGGGCTTGGGAAAGCAGAAATTATGCACCGCAGTGGATGCTTCAGGCAGCGCTGGCAGGAGGGGCCGTTTCAATGCCTTCCCAAGGTTTCACCTCCCGATTTGGGGCATTTCAGGACTCCTTCCGGGTCCTCCACCTGTTAAGCATGTGTGCGTCTTTGGGCCCCTGAGAACATTTGTCACAGAGACAGCAGCCTGGCAGGGGTCCCCAGGTGAACCGCAGAAGAGAAGGGGGCACAGAGTCACTTCATGTCACAGTCAGGGGTTCAGGAGAGGGAGGGAGCAGGCCCTTCCCTGTCCTTCAGGCTGGTGGCCCTGGGCAGTGGGAGCCTTGATTCTGCCCGTCTGGCACTGGCCCGGCCTGCCAGGCTGCCCTGACCTGAGACCCTGGTTTGAAACCCTGCAGAGGGGGCTTTGACGCGCACCATCTGGACGGAAGGATGTCAATAACGCACCCAGGAAGCAAGATTAGCGGTGGGGTGGGTGCTGATGGTGACATTGTTCTGGGCCCTTATTGACTTTCTGGCCTGAGTGCAGCCTTTCTGCAGGCCTTGACGTGGAGCTCTGAGAGGCACACGGTGGGGAGGGATGTGGTCACGGACCTCCAGAGGCCCCTGGTGGGGCTGACGGGGACCTTGGCCTCTGGTTCTCGGGGCTGCTCTGACCTGGACCTGCCCCGGGGCCTGTGCCTGGGACCGCACTGGCCAACTCGGAGCTGGCTCTGCCCGCCACCAAGGGGACTCAGGCCACAGTATAACTGTCTTCTGCCCTTCACAGACCAGAGACAGTCACGACACCTGCGTCTTAAAGTCCTGTGAATTCAGTGAGTGGGTTCTGTAAAGTGCCTGAACTTTCCATGGCATTTCATGTTTAATAAATGTCAGCTATTATCAGGGCTTGGGTGGTAAGTGATGCCGACCTAGACCCCTGCTCCGCGCTAGAATGTTAATGTGTTTCGAATGGTGACTCCCCGTTAATGAGGGAGCATCCCCTGAGGACAGACCTGCTTTCTCTGGGGCGGCCCGTATGCCCTCTTTGGGTGTGGAGCAGCTTTATGGAGACAGAGTTCACGTACGTGCTCCGTCCTGAGCGGAAAGTCTGCTGCATAGAGAGCACTGGGCAACATCAACATCGTTAGACAGGACTGGACACACAAATCCCCAAATAGGACTTCATATCTCATTTCCCACAGTCGGAACCATGCCTGGTGATTTGGGGGAGCAAATGCACTTTCAAGAGTATTACAAATGAGAAAGCAGGCACCAGCTAAAATTAAATATTTTGTACTAATGTTTTTATTCTGGCTTCTGCCTCTCCTGCAAGGTGATTTAATTCTGAGTGCATGCAGGATAAAGAAATTATATCACCTTATTAACGAATGTTTACAAGGCACTAAACAGAATGATTGTAAAACACTCAGCGTGTTTATTAGTCCATGTGGACACTCATTTTTTCGGCAGCTTCTGCCTCTGAACTGACTTGGAACTGAGCAGGCGTGAATAGGAATATTCTCACTGTCTGCTATTTGCAGCGCCAAATGCTGGTGGCCTTCGCTTTGTCAGGCTTTCTAGTGATTTTACCACTGGAAGGACGCAGCCACCCTCTTTTGATTATGTGTCTGTGGCTCGTGAGCTTAGAACTAATGTCCCCATTTCACACCAGAGTCCTTTTCCTGGTAGAGCGGCATTTCTCATTCTTCCTTTCTGACTTACATTTGGATGCCAGCACTCGAGAAGATCTCAAAATATCTGCTTTTTGGAAAAGAAAAATAAAACGTCTTACCACTTGGCCCTGATGAAACTGCCCTATGTAAGCGACTGCGTGAACCGCTGTTCCGCCTCATCTCCATCACTGCAGCCCTTCACAGGATAGAATTTTCTAGAGGAGATTCCTGAGTGCCCAGCCACAGCCAATAAAAGGCAAAATCCCCACTAATTTCATGGCTGAGAGGAAGTGAGTTACTCATTCCCAGGCTCTTAAATTTGGTGATTTTAAATCTTCAGGGAGGTCAAAAGTGCTTTGAAAACCTGAAGACCATGACCGATTGTTTGTTTTTAAGTTCTGAATAAACAATAAGAGCCTACTGATAAGGTCAAGGTCAACCATTGTACCTCATACATACATACAATCCTTTATACTTGAGTGACATTATTCACATGTAAAATCCCTGGAAACTATTTCAAATATTACTTTAAAACTTTCCTTCCTTCCTTTAACTTCATTTCCAAAGACTTAATTTTTCTTGTCCTGCTATTATTGCTAAAAGCATCCAGTCGTTTAGACTAATTAGGCTTGATTTTCTTGATTACTGACTTCATTAGATAACTGAAGCTGTCCCAAGCTGTCAATCCCAGTTCCAATGTCATCTGAATTCACAGTGAGTATTGTTATGCTCTAAATTAACGATTGTGGGACATGATGAGAAAGAGTGTCGGCCGTAACTGACTTTCCTAAAAGAGTAGAGTGACACAGGCTTCACAGCAGAAGGACAGCAGCGCATCAGGGTCCTGGGTAATGTTCCCAAAGATAAAGCAACCTGCCCACAGTCACGGTCCTCAGCTTGTACAGAATATTCGAGGCACGTCTGCGGGGCTGTGGAAGGGCGGAGGCCTCGGGACAGCTGTGTCAGGCAGGACGCTCTTGACGATACGCGTCTGGGAGCCCGAGTGATGTCTGCTCGGAGCCCGGGACGTCCCCTTAAAGATGAAACTCCCAGATCAGCTAATTCACTTGTCATTTATTTACCGAGTAAAAAGTGAGCTTCTCCTGCTTTCGCTGCTGAAGTGAACTTGGGAATGTTGACAGTGTTACAGGCTAGACTCAGCTGTTGGAGACACGGTAAGATGCGTTCTCCGGCAGTCGTATCACGCACCAGCGCCAACATTTTCAGAACGCGAGGCCTGTGACCCCACGAGTCGACTTCTCAGACTCTGCTCCGGACTTTGGGAAGTAACCCCGCCCCCTACACCCCAAGTGTGGATGTGCATGTGTGGCGACCCACCCCTCCTCTCCGCCTCCCCCACAACTTGCCACTGGAGGGGCCCCGCTGTGTCCCTAGGGACGCCCCGCTGCGTTCCTGACCACTGCTGGCCCCGAGAGCAGGGGCGGGGGTAGCGGGCAGCTGTGGGCCTCAGGGCAGCGGCCTCTGCTCAGGAGCGAGCAGCCAGTGATGCACAAGGATTCCAGGGGAGTCAAGGCCGGGCCCCGTGGATCCTTGAGGCTCTGCTGCATCTGCGAACCTAAAGTTTGGCTGCTCTCACCAGCTCCGTATCTCAGGGCTGTGACACGTCTTTGACACTAAAACTTGCTGAAGCTGCTTTCTTACTCCTGAAGCTAAAACTACTGTTAGACATGCATCAGCTTGCTCCTGAATGGCACCCAACCCATGCACCTGCTGTTTGACCCCAGAAACTGAATTAGAACTGGAAGGGGAGCAGGTGTCCATAAGAAGAACC